>VDFB02094801.1:0-27054 GCA_007258455.2 Sequoia sempervirens
GGATCTAAATGAAATTGCTTATGCTGAAACTCTAACCAGAATGGCACCGATGATGGTGAGCATTGGTCAGAGGGTCCTCTACGCTAAGTACAGAAAGGAACTCGACGTCAAGTATGTGCTACCCAATCCAATGCGGAGTGAGGGGCGACCATATGACGGAGTGAATACAAACAAAGCTGGAAAGATAAAGGCTGAGAAATGAAACTACTCAACACCCAGAATGTGCTGGCTAACCCGGAGTGAGATAGTAGCGACCATAGGGCGGAGATCTATCTATTACAACTTCAAATGAAATTGAGCAATACCAATTCAAAGCAACAAGCTGGAGAATGACTGCCAGTACTACTGGTCAGTTTACAATAAAATATCATACGCCTGTCAAGATGTTAGAACTGGATATATGATTCATACAATACAATAAAATCTCTTCTTGGCTGAGTTCAATAAGCCATAAGAAATCATTGCAACTTTGACAATTAACAATCTGTTTTTCTGTTTTCCACAAATCAGTAATTGCTGGTTAAAAACAGCAGCCTATGAATAGATCCAAATACTCGTAGCTCCCTCACAACTCACACAAATGGCCCAAACTAAGATGCATAAGACCAATATGATATAGGCGCCCAATCTAGAACCTTAACCCCGACTCCAAATGCAACGAAATAGCAATGCACAAATCCCAAGAACTCTAAATGGTACGGCCTTAATGAAAAAGGCGATTTTCTTTTTAAAAATAATGCAAGCTCTATAAAATCTGAAAACTGGAGAATATGATGGCTCTCGACAAACAAAAAGAATGAGATGATACCCAGAAAGACTATTTTTGTATTTTCCAAGATATGAGTGAAACATGCAATCTGCTGTATATAAAAATGCAATAAGCTGAAACACTAAAATGCCAATAACAGATTTTACAAAGCAAAACTGAACACAAATGAATAAACTAAGTTGCACTCACAAATAGACTGAAATTCACCACTAGATGTTGTCTTTCAAACACGAAGTGATGCCCAATGCTAGGAGGCCTTCATTCCCCGAAGCAGTCCCAAAGCCAGTTCGGCAGCATAACAGTATAGTCGACAAAAGATCCAAAATGATGCTCAACTCCTTCCCTTTATAATTTTCCAATTGACCTCTTCAAACCCTAAAATCCGCTTTTAGGTCAAAATCCACTCCTCAAGGTTGGGCGTACCTTCTCTTCAAGTCTTTTAAGAAATGATATTTTAAAAGAATATCAACATTAATAATTACGCCCCTCCTAATCATTGCTTTGACTTTGGGAAATATTAAATTAATCTTTTAATGAGGGCGCCACCCTCAAGGACCCCCTTTTTAAAACATCTTTAAGTCATTAATCCTAGGCCCAAGGTCAACATTAAAATATATCATTTTAACGTGACTTTTAATTTAAATGACTTAACTCTTTTCTCTGAAAATGCCCTGAAGCCAATACTGATGAAGTCAACTGATCAAACCGAAGCCGGGAGTCAACCAACCTGAGCTCATCTGGAAGGCTGCCAAAAATAGAATTTACTAAAAATAGTAAATTCCAAAAAGTGCTCTGAATGCCGGGATGATCATACCACTGCGAAGCCCTCTGAAAACCCAGAAGGAATCCGCCATTAAAACTATCATCTTCGAGCAATAACCTCAAAATTAGGAAACCCTAATTTTAACTTCCGACTAGCCTCCGGGTTCCCAAGGAAAGGCTAACGGTCACTGAAAAAGTCAGGCTTGGAAAGGGGACATTACAGTCCGCCCTCCCCAAGATTGCTTGTCCTCAAGCAATCGCAAACTAGGATGCTGCAATATCTCATCACTTTCCCAAGTTGCATCCTCCATAGGCAGGTTCTTCCACTTTACCAAACATTCTCTGATAGTTCTATTCCTCAAGGAACGTTCTCTGACATCAAGTATCTCCTCAGGAACCAGAACCAACTGTCCTTCTTCATCCAACGGTGGCAACTGTGAAGAAGCAATTACATTGTGTCCAAGTGTCTTCTTGAGGTGAGACACGTGGAAGACGTTATGCACTCTGCTATTTGGTGCTGTAGCTCAATTCATAAGCTACCGCGACCAACCTTTCTCGATGACTCCTATGTTGGCGCTTAAATTCGCACTGAATGGATTTGAAACGGATGTTTGGCGCAATGCCGAGCAACCGCTTCAAATTAGAGGGGAAGCTCCCTCTTGCTGATGGTGTTTGAAAGAAAGTAAACTAAAACTAAGTTGCCTATCTTTTTGGATCAGCTTAGAGCACAAGGTTTTTTAAACACAAACGCCGCAGCTGAGATTTTCTCATAAGAAGTTCAACTACGACTAACTTAGACTAAAGACGTTCCTAACCTCTCAAGTAATAGCAGAGCAAGAGAAGTTAGAAATTAACAAGGTAGATTTTCTGACAAAAATACTTTAACAATCTCTCTCTCAACAAACACCTACACACTTCACTGTTAGCTGAAATAAAGATCATGAAAGCATAACATGGATAACGGAAACCTGAGATTTTAGATCAAGGCAAAAGAGGCTCATGATTTTATTACTCAAATCTCTAAAACAAAACTCCCTTCTAACATGCCTTGAATAAGAAATTGCAGCTAAGGAGGCTTGCAAACTTATTCTTAACACAATAGAAAACAACAATCTCACTAACTCCTTGTTGGCTAAAGAGGCTCAACAATTTGCTTATCACAATACAAATGAACAATACTTGAGCAATAAATAGAAGGCACAATAGGCTCAGCGTTTTGTTCTCATAAGCACCTGCTAAAGAAAACTAAATGAGCAAAGGCTCTTATTTATAGACAAGCAGAGGAGTAGGGAACCCTAAAAATCTCCTTGCTTTCACAATCTAGGGCTTGCTCAGCAAGCAAGCTTTATTACTAAATCTAGAAAGATAAAACCCTAAAAAGCAGAAAAAGCGGGAAACGCCAACTATTACATCTTATCTTCTTTCTATCCTCAAAGAATGGATAAGGATGATTCCAAGAATAGAAAGAAAGCGGGAAAGAAAGCTTCTAGAAGAAAGCTGCTTTAAAGCTCGATCACATCCGCTAGGAAGTCTGAGATCGTGTCCCGGTTCGGTGCATCTATACCATCAACAGCAAAACACCGCTTTTCAAGAATATCTTCGGCATCTTCAATAGATCTTAGGAAATCTTCAATCTCATTGGCCGCTTTATTGAACTTTGCTGACATCACTGAAATATGACCTATCCTTCCGCCGACTGGGCTGCAACTTTGAACAACGTTCTGGAACTGATTTTGCACCTCCTCAAGCCCGACATAAGAACCATCTTCAAGACTGTACTGAGAGGGGATCTCTATGACAAATTCGCTGATGAAAAGGAGAGCTTCAACCACCCTTTGCCTGTAGGTGATGAATTCTTCAGATATCCTCTCATAGGTTTTAACTTTGAAAACATGACGTTCTCTCCATGCAAGGATTTGTCTTCTATGCTCTTTTGAAACTGCTGAACCGTAAGCTGTGTCTAAATCAGCAATGATAATCTCATGCCTAGGTTTTACTTCAGCCCATGTTTGTTCAAATCCTTGGATGCTTTGACGAAGTTTATGAGCATTCTCTCCCAACTGGAACATCCGAGCCAAGATCTCCTTTCCTCTGACAATGAAGCTCTCGATCCACTCCTGAGTCTCTTTCCCACATATGACCAGCTGTCTTAACTGATGGTGATCAGCTGGTGTCTCTAAGACCTGGGGCAGCAACTGAGTTGTTTGGGAAGAACCACGAGCAAGGTTAGAAATAAAAAGCTTAAGCTGCTAATTTTCGGCCTTGAGGGCTGCCTTGTCTTCTCCATCTTTAAGCACTCTTTCATGTAGGTTTTCGGATACAACTTTGAAGAGACTCAAATCTGCATGTCTCGTATTTCTACCAAGATTAGCCTTGACCATTACAAAATCATCCATGTTCACCTCATCTCTATTCTTATCTTCTGGAGGCACAGCAGTCTCTACAACAATCTCGTTATCAGGATTCCTATCAAAGTGAGCTTGCTTCTTTGCCTTCTTCTTAGGAGGTTCCTGATAAATATTATCGAGATCATCAACACTCACTTGATATGAAGGCCTTCTCCTAACCCTTCCTAAGGAGTTCTCAAGCCAAGACACCGTAGTATCTTTACTAACTTCCTCAGGAGGTACTGCTGCGATCTCTTCATCATCTTCGATATCAAGATCAATATGAATTGGTGACGAACCCGTCAAAGGTACAGGAACATGTGTTGAAGGTGGCTCCTCTGCTTCATTCTGAGGTATGGGCTCGTCAAGAGGAACTTCTGAATCAACCGTAGGCTGTTCCTGTATGACTATGCCTGAGAAATCCAACCTTCTCTTTACATTTTTATTTGATCTACATCCCTTGACGCCATCTTGAGACTGACTTTTACCCTTTCCTTTTGACTGTGCTGTAGAAGAAGAGGGAATTATCCGTGGCGGCTCTGCTACTGGAATAGAGTTCTTCCTTTTAAGCACTAAGAAAACCTTACTATACTCAATGACTTGTCTTGTTCTGTCTTCAACTGAAAGAGATTCCTTGTTTGCCCAATTAACTTGTGGAAGAGGCTGATCCTCGATTCTTTTCTGAGTGTACATTGGTAGAAGAACATCTTCATCATCATCAGAGAGCCCTTCTATATCTTCATTTAAGCAATCTTTCATCTGATGGAGAGTCAACCTGCTGTAACTACTCCTTCGCACTTCAAACTCATCTGCACAGTTAGCCCAAAAATCTTCAAGTGCGGGTATATGATTGTAATTCTTCTCCAACCGGCCAGCGTAGACACCATGAGGATCAAATGACCGCCTCTCACTGTAGGATTTCAGACCAAATTTATCTAACTCTTCTCCAATTGTCTTGGCATCTGTAGCAGTCCTGCATGTATAAATACCCAACCCTAATGGAAAGTGAAGAGAGGGTTTCTTTCTATTTCTCAAGACTGTATGAACACCATGAGCTTGCCTCAAGAATTCCATGAAGATGACCTCGTCTGACGGATACCTTGGCAACATGAGCGGGGCACCTGAATAACCATAAACCCTGAGATAGGTAAAGGTAGGAAACTGTATAAACCAATCTGCCCATTCCGCCATTGCTGCCCTAGCAACTGAAGAGATGCGGACGTGCGATTCATTGTCTAAGTCACGCACCGTGTACATCAAGAATGCCTCGTTCACCCTTTTGTAGTGGTGCAACGACTTTGTGAACTCCAGCTGAGGATAATAATTATATATGTGTTGAACGCTCAAAGATCCCTCGGTGTTCAATCCTCTGAATTGACCTTGATAGGCCACCAGGTAGACTAGATATGACACCATGTGAAATACATGAAACTGGAAAGATTCTGTTATTTGTTGATGTAGGCAGTCACTAATCAAAGTAGGCCAGTCATAAAACTCGGTTTTCTTCATAATGTGAGGTATGGCATAAAACATCCAAGGTTGGAACTTGGTGGCATCCTCGGAACTAGTGACCCTGTTGAGCAAAGTGATGATGATGGCAACCTCGTCCCTGAACTCCCCTCGTCCGACATTCTTGGGCAATGTCTTATGTTTTTCTTTCATCCATCTCTGGGCAATCTTCTTGCTGTATTTGTCCTTATGCATATTCCACATCTTTTCACACTCATCCCTCGAAAGAGTTACACTTTCAGGCCATGGAGGAATGGAAAAACACTTTTCAACCATGTCAGGCTTTAAACTGTAACCAACTCATGACCACCGACCGATCTCCCTTAGTAGTCGTTGTAATGCTTAAATGTGTTGACACAACTCAAGGCTCGAACTGATATAGGAATAGATCACGCGAGGAGTCCACGACCTGTGTTCTTGATTGAAGTGTTGCCTCGCTTCCAAGGCGTAGGTCAACACCGCTTGATGATGCAAGTCTCATCATTCTGTTTTGATAATTGTGAAAGTGCTGATTCGACTTGCACATTAGAGGTACTCCATCTTTAAAAACTTGAAGAATGATCAGAATCCTCGCCTCGTCTCGCATAAGTCTTGAACAATTTCTATTTTTAGAATGCTGATTTTCAGTTTCAAATCTGACGAATTTTTGAGAAATTTTCTCGAGATATGGGTTTTGTCTGTAATGACGATACAAGACAACCTGCATCATTCGCTTTTGAAAATCTTGAATTTTGACTCAAAAAAGCAAAGAAACCCTAATTTCTTCAATTTTTCCCCGGTGCCGGGTGACCGGGTTTTGTTCAACATCGGGTTGAAATGGACCTGATTGTATTTGCAAACTCGACGCTTGATTGAAAAGCAGCCAACCCGTGCGTTTTCAAAAATGCTGATATGTGTTTTCTTCAAAAGACTGATTGGAAAGGACCCAGATGGTTGAAATTTGAATGCACCGAGGTTTTCACCGACATGCAAGATAAAAGCACTTGCTGCAACTTGATGAAGTTCTTGAAAAATTCTTCAGAAGGTGGAGGCAAAAAGACCCAGATAACTGAAAAATTGAAAGCCTTAGCCTTCTGCTTGAAAAACTTGATCTTCTGGAACAAAAAGCTTGAAAGAACAATGGTTTATGCTTGCTGGTCTGAAAAATCTGATATAAAACCAGCAACTATGAATTCTTTAATCACAAAAATTTCTCAAACTTGCTGCTCCAACTTTCTCCTCTGGATGCTACCTGCAAAAATAATGAAAAATACATTGAAAAGAAGTGTTAAATAGACTTAGGGTTCGATTTTAGGTTTTGCTTTTTTTTCTGCTTTTATTTTCAAAACCCTAAATCTTATCTTCTCAAGTTTGGACGCCATCTTCTTCTCAAGCAAATTTTGAAATTTGAAAATCTTGAAAAATCTTCTAAGGCATGAAGGTTTGGGCGCCTTTCTCCAAGAGGGGCGCTCAACTTCACCAGTGTTAGTCAAAATTTCAACTTTTTTCAACTTTTCTCCATTTTAACATGCCACTTCGCCTCTGATTTCTCGTTGATTGGTGTACCCGAAGCCGAAAGTGGTTCATCATGAGCCTGACCGAGCCCTCAAGAAGATGTTCCGAGGCACTCTCGCTAAAACTTGATTTCACTCCACTACATACTCTGGAGTTTTTCCTTCTAGGGGCTTCAACTTCTCCAGTTAGCCATTTTCCCTCGACCAAGTTCTTCCTTCCCTTTGATCTTCCTCGTGAATCTTCGACTCGAGCTACGCTTTTGATCTGACCGACCGCCCTGAAAGTGTTTCGCTGGATAGCCGTGACCGATTTTGGCTGCAGGCCTTCTTGGACGTTACTTCTGCAAATTCCATCATCTGAAGGCTTTAAAGCTTGGGCGCCTTTCTTCAAGGGGGGCGCCCACTTTCATCAGACTTAGAAAATTTTCAATTTATTCAGGTCACTCACTTCTTCAGATGACCTTGTTGGATCTTAAGCTCCGAGTGTCGGATCGCTGAATGTTTGTGCTCATCGCGAAGCTGACTGAAAATGAAAAGGGGTCCTCTGGAGACACTTTTGTCAAAAAGTGAACTTTCACCCTTCAAAAGGTTGGGCGCCTATCTTGACTGGGGGCGCCCAGTTTACCAACACTTAGTTTATTTTTCACCTTTTTCACTTTTGCTTTGAATTTCGCTTTTCACCTCTCGTCGGACCTTCTGTTCAGCCTTTTGAATCTGATGACTGCGAGCTCCGTTTGTCGTGCTGAATAGCTCACTGCAAAGCCAGTTGAATTCTGAAGACATCCCGTTATAGCTTCGACTGCAAATTCCTCTGTTTGCACCTTTGAAAAGTTGGGCGCCTTTCTCTTCTTAGGGCGCCCAGTTTCTCCAGACTTAAAAAAAAATTCATAATTTATTCAACTTCAAGTTTCAGATTTTCACTTTATACCTTCTACTTTGACTTGAATTTGCCGGAGACTGGATCATCAGATGCTCTGACGGGGATATCCATCGCGAAGCTGACTGAAAACTGCGCAACTTCCATTGGAGACCGTAACCCTAATTTCTTCATCTGATGCCCTAAAAAGGTGGGCGCCTTTCTTCAACTGGGGCGCCCAAACTTAGCAGACTTAGAAAATTTTCATGACTTTTCACTTTTCTTCCTCGATCCTCGTGCATGTTCATCGTTTCACTTTCTGCTGGAAGTTTTGAATGCTAAAATTAACGCCTGGCAGTCGGATGACCTCCATTGATGACCTCGGAACTCCAGATATGCTTCTGAAAAAGCTGAATAGACCCAGTAGGGCAAAACTGATTCTTTTAAGATTCTGACTGCACCAGCCTGATACGGACACATTTTGAGCCAATCAAATCAGTTCGGACCCTGTCGGACCAACTTTCTATTTTAAATTTTCTATTTTAGTGCCTTACGCGATCCGTTTCGAAAGAAACCCAGAAAAACCCAGAAAACGTTACTATTTCGAGAAAATTTCTAAAAATAGCAGTTTTCCTAAAATTTAGGGATGAAAAACTGAGATCTGGGTTTTGTAGTTTAAGCTGCTCTTAGCAGACCCAGATCATCAGAAATTGAAAATTTTGTGTTTTAATCCTCCATGTAAGACACGTACACCCAAATTTTGACATTTTTCATTGTTTCGACAAGACTTTTACTCATTTCTTCAAAAATGTCTAAGTGTAACAAAAATTTTAATTTTGGGGTACGACACCCTAAAAGGTCCATAGAAGCGAGGTTTGAGCTTCTCAGCTCCACTCTTCTTGAGAGTCGACTGTCTATAAGGTTGTAAGCGGAGATAGACCATATCCCCAACCTCAAAAGAACGCTCTACACGCTTCTGATCAGCATACAACTTCTGCTGATTTTGTGCAATCTGCAAATTATCCTTCAAGGACCTCATTATGTCCTGACTATGCTGCAAAAAATCCTTGGCTAATGGTGCTTTGCTGTCACCAAACACCAAATCTGCAAAGCTGGGTGCTTCATACCCATAAAGTGCCAAGAAAGGAGACATTTTGATTGACATATGGAAGGTAGAGTTGTAGCAGTACTCGCCTATATGCAGCCACTTAACCCAAGCTTTCTGCTGTTCTGACACATAATTTCTCAAGTAGCCTTCCAACCACTTGTTCACCACTTCTGTTTGCCCATCAGTTTGAGGGTGATAACTCGTGCTTGGAGTGAGCACAGTACCACTCATTCTGAAAACTTCCTGCCAAAAGTACTTAGGAACTTACTGTCCCTATCACTTACAATATTCTTTGGCAACCCATGAAGCCTAAACACTTCTCGAAAAAACAAATCTGCAACTTGGGCTGCAGAAAAAGTGCTGGTAATGGCAAAGAAATGAGCAAACTTGGTTAATCTGTCAACTACCACATAAATGCAATCCTTCCCTTGGGCCTTGGGCAACCCAGTGATGAAATCCATTGAAATGCTTTCCCATTTTTGATTGGGAATTGGAAGTGGTTGCAGCAAACCGGCTGGCAATGTGTGCTCATTTTTATTTGCTTGACAAACAGGACATTCCTGAATGTAACGTTGAACCTCCCTCTTCAAACCTTTCCAAGAAAACCTTTCTCGGATCTGCCTATAGGTTTTGAAAAACCCTTGGTGACCAGCAACTGGAATGTCATGAAAATTCAAAAGAATCTTCTTCTTGAGCTTAGAATCAGCCACCAGAAAGATTCTTCCCTTATACTGAATCAATCCCTCAACCACCTGGTACTTTTCATCATGGAAAGTACCTTCCAAGATGCTGGTTGCAAACTGATTTTTTGCATAATCAGCAAGCAACATGTCTCTCCAATCTGCAGTAAGCTCACACAATGAGCTAAGATGAGGTCTCCTCGACAGTGCATCAGCCACAATATTATTTTTCCCTTTGACATATTCAATGTCAAAGTCGTAAGCTTGCAGCTTACTCACCCATTTCTGTTGCCTCTCATTTAGATCCTTTTGGTGCATAAAATGCTTGAGGCTGTTGTGGTCAGTCTTAACCACGAATTTGTTCCCCACCAAGTACTGTCGGAACTTGGCTAATGCATGCATAATGGCAAGCATTTCTTTGTCATAAATTGAATATGACCTTTCCACACCCCTTAATTTTTGGCTTTCAAACACAATAGGGTGTTTGTCTTGCATCAGGACAGCACCAACTCCTTCACCCGATGCATCACATTGCAGCTCGAATGGCTTGGAGAAATCAGGGATAGCCAAAACTGGACACGAGCTCATGATCTTCTTAAATTTGTCAAAAACAACTTGAGCCTTTTCTGACCAAACAAAGGCTCCCCTTTTGGTGAGATCGGTAAGGGGAGCAGCATTCTGTGAATACCCCTTAACGAACCTCCGATAGAAACCACAAAGACCCAGGAAACCCTTCAACTGAGTCAAATTTTCAGGTGGTGGCCAATCAACCACTGCTTTGATCTTCTCCGGATCCACCTTCACTCCCTCAGCACTGATGATGTGGCCAAGGTACAATAATTCCTCCATTCCAAATTCACATTTGGAAGCTTTAGCAAACAAACTCTCAGTCTCCAGAATACTAAGCACTTCCTCCAAGTGCTTGAGATGATCTCCCCAAGTCTTGCTGTAAATCAGAATATCGTCAAAAAAAATCAACACAAACCGCCTTAACTAATTCTGAAACACACGGTTCATGCAAGACTGAAAAGTGGCCGGTGCATTAGTCAAACCAAATGGCATGACTAAGAATTCGAAGTGGCCATAGTGACATCTAGAAGCTGTCTTTTCCACATTTGATCCCCTCATTCGTATCTGATGGTAACCCGATCTCAGATCAATCTTTGAGAAGAACTTAGCCCCATGTAGCTCATCAATGAGCTCATCTATTATGGGAATGGGGTATCTATTCTTGATGGTGCTTTGGTTCAAAGCACGATAGTCCACGCACATGCGCATGGTACCATCCTTCTTCTTTACAAGAACCACTGCAGAAGCAAAGGGGCTCTTGCTTGGGCGTATGAAACCCATCTCCAAAAGTTCTCGGATATTCTTCTCGATTTCATCCTTTTGCCTCTTTGGATACCGATATGGAGTTGTGATCACCGGTTTAGCTCCTTCCTTGAGCTCTATGATGTGTTCTGAACCCCGTTCAGGTGGTGGTCCAGGAGGCAAATCTGCAAAGACTTTGCTCTTCTTAGTGAGCAATGACTGAATATCAGGAGGTTGGTCACGTTTAGTCTCAACAGGACTAGCAGGAAGTATCATGCATTCAGCAACCCACTCAGCTTGATCGTGACGGATCAGCCTTGCCATTCTTTTGAATGACACTACTCGAGGACCTCCATTGGACATTCCTCTCAGAATTATCTTCTTACCATCTGATTGAAACTTCAACTCCATAGTCTGCAGATTCAACGAGATCTCTCCAAGAGATCGCAGCCATTGGATACCTAGAACGGCATCAGTATCCCCAATGTGAACAACATAGAAGTCATCTTTGACTTCGTAGTTACCCAACTGCATGGTCATGTTAGATATCTTCTTAGTGCAAGTAATATGAAATCCATCGGCAACCATGACCTTGAATCCTTCGAACTCCTCTGTTTGCAGCCCCTTCTTGGCTACCACAACTTCATCAATGAAGTTATGAGTTGCTCCAGTATCGATCAAAGCAACGATTCGCTGCCCTTTGACCATCCCACGAACCTTAAATGATTCATTTCTTTGAAAACTGGAAAGTTGAGCTAAAACTCCACCACTTCCCTTCTCATCTCCGGATTCTTCTGGAGCTCTATCTTCTTCATTTCCTTCAAAATCAGATTGCTGGTCGGAAAAATCAGAACTACTTTCCCCAGCAGAATAGTACTCAATCTGATTGAACTTGACCCCTTTAGGGCAAACATGGTCTTGAGACCATTTTTCCTGACACCGAAAACACAACCCCTTTCTTCTGAGTTCATTCAGGGTTTCTTGGTCCAACCTGGTAACATGGGGATTGCGATTCTTGAACTCCTTGTTCTGAGGTCTCAAATTATTTTTATACTGAGGCCTTTTTCCTTTATCCCTTTTCTGAAAAGGGGAATTTAACTGAAATTTCGCCTTAGGAGCAGCCCACTCCATGTTTCTTTCCTTTTTCATGGCCTCTTGCAGTGTTGGAGGATCAAAGGCTTTAATCCAGCCTTTGAGGGGTTCTGTCAACCCTTCACTAAAAAGAATCACCAATCTCCTTTCTGTGATTCCAGTCACCATGACTGAGAGTCTCTGAACCTCCGCGATGTAGGCTTCAACTGTGCCATACTGTCTCAATTGAGCAAGCTCTCTGAAATGGATCTCAGGATCTTTTTTCTCAAACCTTTCGATGAGCCTAGTGGTGAACTCATCATATGTTGTGATAGACCGATGGCCTAGAGTGACGAGGCCATGGTACCACCACTCGTGCGCCACCCCATCAAGGTGTAGCGTAGCGAACTTGATCGCTTCTTCTTCCGCCATTGGTCTGAGAGCTAGATAATTATCCAGCTTTTGAATCCATGCTCGGGCTGAACTTGTATCACTCCCATCAAAATGAGGTAGTGTAACTTTGTTGACAGCTTGGTACAAGTCTCCTTGATTTGATGGTCTTCGTTGATCAAAGTTTCTTCCTTGCCCTTTGTTTTTTCTCTTATGATCCATGAAATCATTGAAGGACATGTCCATCCTAATGTCGGCGGGTAAAGAGTCATACTCTGTACGGCCTTGCCTCAACTGCTCCACGAATGAAGCATTCTCTTCAGGATCTGGCTGAGTGACTACAGGAGCCACAAAAGTGGGTTTGAAAGGTCGGGACGTGATGTAAGTGTTGTTGGACACCGTCCGGGCTGCATGCTCATCATGCTGATTGGAAGCACTATGCTCCCCTCTATGGCTTGAGTTGTTTTGCGGAATGGTATTGTGGCCCACTCTTCCCATCATGAGTGAAACCATATCCATTAACGCATCCATCTTCTTCTCAAATCTCTGTCCGGGACTGATGGACCTCTCTCTGCCCTTACCACTGTCATCTCTACCGTTGGTAACCCTCTCGTTACCACCAACTGATCTTTCACCTTCTGCCATAGCTGATTCCTGAGAAGACTCCCAATGAGCCCTCAAGACTTCTGAAACTGTCTGACCCTCTGGAGGCTGGTGAAGCTGGAACTGTTTTCCAACTTTCTTGTCTTCCCTTGCAAAGTACCTCTTTTCTCTGTCACTCATAGACAGACTGATCACAGGCTGGCAGGATCTTGGCTCTGATACCACTGAAATAAGCCAAGCCAATTTTTTTTGTTTTTTTCAATTAACAGATTTCCAATTACAAACAGTGCACCCGTTAAGGTTAGATGGATAAACCAAAACGTGCAAGAAAGCAACTCTAACCTGAATGGCGCCGATGATGGCGAGCATTGGTCAGAGGATCTAAATGAAATTGCTTATGCTGAAACTCTAACCAGAATGGCACCGATGATGGTGAGCATTGGTCAGAGGGTCCTCTACGCTAAGTACAGAAAGGAACTCGACGTCAAGTATGTGCTACCCAATCCAATGCGGAGTGAGGGGCGACCATATGACGGAGTGAATACAAACAAAGCTGGAAAGATAAAGGCTGAGAAATGAAACTACTCAACACCCAGAATGTGCTGGCTAACCCGGAGTGAGATAGTAGCGACCATAGGGCGGAGATCTATCTATTACAACTTCAAATGAAATTGAGCAATACCAATTCAAAGCAACAAGCTGGAGAATGACTGCCAGTACTACTGGTCAGTTTACAATAAAATATCATACGCCTGTCAAGATGTTAGAACTGGATATATGATTCATACAATACAATAAAATCTCTTCTTGGCTGAGTTCAATAAGCCATAAGAAATCATTGCAACTTTGACAATTAACAATCTGTTTTTCTGTTTTCCACAAATCAGTAATTGCTGGTTAAAAACAGCAGCCTATGAATAGATCCAAATACTCGTAGCTCCCTCACAACTCACACAAATGGCCCAAACTAAGATGCATAAGACCAATATGATATAGGCGCCCAATCTAGAACCTTAACCCCGACTCCAAATGCAACGAAATAGCAATGCACAAATCCCAAGAACTCTAAATGGTACGGCCTTAATGAAAAAGGCGATTTTCTTTTTAAAAATAATGCAAGCTCTATAAAATCTGAAAACTGGAGAATATGATGGCTCTCGACAAACAAAAAGAATGAGATGATACCCAGAAAGACTATTTTTGTATTTTCCAAGATATGAGTGAAACATGCAATCTGCTGTATATAAAAATGCAATAAGCTGAAACACTAAAATGCCAATAACAGATTTTACAAAGCAAAACTGAACACAAATGAATAAACTAAGTTGCACTCACAAATAGACTGAAATTCACCACTAGATGTTGTCTTTCAAACACGAAGTGATGCCCAATGCTAGGAGGCCTTCATTCCCCGAAGCAGTCCCAAAGCCAGTTCGGCAGCATAACAGTATAGTCGACAAAAGATCCAAAATGATGCTCAACTCCTTCCCTTTATAATTTTCCAATTGACCTCTTCAAACCCTAAAATCCGCTTTTAGGTCAAAATCCACTCCTCAAGGTTGGGCGTACCTTCTCTTCAAGTCTTTTAAGAAATGATATTTTAAAAGAATATCAACATTAATAATTACGCCCCTCCTAATCATTGCTTTGACTTTGGGAAATATTAAATTAATCTTTTAATGAGGGCGCCACCCTCAAGGACCCCCTTTTTAAAACATCTTTAAGTCATTAATCCTAGGCCCAAGGTCAACATTAAAATATATCATTTTAACGTGACTTTTAATTTAAATGACTTAACTCTTTTCTCTGAAAATGCCCTGAAGCCAATACTGATGAAGTCAACTGATCAAACCGAAGCCGGGAGTCAACCAACCTGAGCTCATCTGGAAGGCTGCCAAAAATAGAATTTACTAAAAATAGTAAATTCCAAAAAGTGCTCTGAATGCCGGGATGATCATACCACTGCGAAGCCCTCTGAAAACCCAGAAGGAATCCGCCATTAAAACTATCATCTTCGAGCAATAACCTCCTCAAAATTAGGAAACCCTAATTTTAACTTCCGACTAGCCTCCGGGTTCCCAAAGAAAGGCTAACGGTCACTGAAAAAGTCAGGCTTGGAAAGGGGACATTACATTGTGGTAGCGTGTTTATTGGAATGGTTTGTTTTAACTTGGAGTGTCAAATTTATAGCAAAACGGTGCCATAACCATGTCGAGTTTATTGTAGCGAGCTATATTGTACAAGGTGATGATGTCAATGCCAAAGGAAATTGTTTTTCAACAGATCTCATAGATTTTTTCGGCGAGGGATCATGTGGATTTGGATGTGACTAGTGAATGGTTGTAATGGTAGGTTTTTATGGTGATGTTCTTGCAGCTATGGCATGTTTTTGACCGGTTGTACTACCTTTGACAACTAGCACTTGGTCTTCTCTTTTCAAGTTGCAACTCAGCTAGCTTCCTATCCTTCTCAGCAAGTTGGTAGTCGTTTTCCATCAATTGCTGATCCTTCACAATCAATTCCTTTTCTTTCTTAGTGACCTTGGCCTTTTCAAGTTCCGTGAGGTGGGATTGCAGAGCCAACTGTGTTTGAAATCTTTGGTTTTGCTCATCCATTACCTCTCATAACTTTTGAGAAATGTGTTGACTCATCCTGAAATATGCTCCTTAGTTTTTTCCCAAAAGTTTCACCACAAAATCCGCACAATCACCAATGGTTAGCGTTAGCTCCCAAAAGATAATCAACTTGAAAGTAACCTTCACCAAAAATGTTTACCAAGATCCTATTGAAGGAAAGGTGATAGCATATGGTGATGGAATCGTTAGCAGTACTGAATTGAAATTAGAAACTGGAAATGAAATAGTAGACGGTGATCCGACCATGAAGATTCCATGCTACCACTTATTTAGTGGGGGGAAAGATATTACAAAGAGGAACAATTCATCCACTTTTCAGCAGGCATCCACTTAAGCAGTGGGGATTCTCCACTTATGCTGTGGGTGAAAAATGAAAGATACAATTGTTTGTTCCTCCACACTAGCGGTAAGCCATCCAGGGGTTACAAATGTGTGCATTAAAATCACAAAGTAAATGTAGAAATATAAATGACTGAAATAGTACTACTATTTTCAGCCTTACAATGCAAATTATCTGCAAATTAGCAAATGTTACAATTGTATAATTAATGCAAATGATGAAAGATGTTTTCTCCAACTTCTAAGCTTCACAACAATGGGATTACACACCAAAACAAATGAACTACTATCAATCTGATATAAAAACCAGCTAACTGAAATCTCCAACCAGCAACTAAACTAACACCAAAATGCATATTTCTCTTTCAAAACTCCAAAGACACACTCCAAACTGAACTCACAATTTCCAAATGTCATGGTGACCAACTTCAAGCATAAACAATACCCAAAACAGCCACTAATTGGAGAGCTTGAATTCCAAAGCAAGCTACAGGAGGATGGTATGGCCCTAGAGACAGTACGGCCTCTCTAGAAAATCAAGGACATCACAATAAAATCTGATATTTTGCAAAAGGGGTCGCCCTTAGCAGAGAAATGATTAGCATCAATACCCACAATGAAAATAAAATCCCTCAATGAGTTGTAAATGAAAATCTACTTCAGCCATATAATAACCAGCAAGTACAAAATTGAGAATATCACCAAAATTCATCAACGTTGAAGCTCAATTTGCTAGTTTGGATGAGAAGCAGCCACAATCCCAACTAGGTGTTATCTTTCAAACACAAAATTGGTTCTTCGCTAGGAGGTATGCATTCCTCGAAGCCACAAACCTGAAATCATTTCGGCAACAATTCGATATGTTAAGCAATGGATTATCAAATGTTGGAGCAAGGCATCTCTTTTATAGAACTTGAGGTGACTTTTCGAATTCCAACTTTTCCTCCAAAAAGGGATGCCCAAATCTCCATGTAATATTTTTAATTTCAAAACATATTAAAATCTCCTCTTAGGCGTCCAAGTCTCAAGGGGACATTAAAATATTAAAATAACTCCTCAATGTGGCGTCCACCTTTCAATACCACACTTTAAAACAACGTTAAGTCATAAACTCTAGGCCAAGGGGCCAACATAAAAATATAACATTAATGACTTAACATGACTTATTTCTACAAAATTGCACCTCAAAAGCCAATACTACAAATACTCAATTGCTTTGCTCGAAGTAGATAATACTCAACACTGTTGCCAATTAGGACCCTAGTAGGAGTAGGACTTACTAAAAATAGTAAATTCTGAAAAGTGCCAAAAACCTCCAAACAATGGAAACCCTAATTTCACCTCGACGAGCCTACGGGCCTTCGGAATAGGCCGACGAGCCATTGAACTATTCACTGATGAGAAGGGAACATTACAGTCCGCCCTCCTAGAGATTGCTTGTCCTCAAGCAACCACAAGTCTGGATGCTGCAAGATTTGCACACTCTCCCATGTTGCATGTTCAATTGGCAAGTTCCTCTGTTTCACCAAGTACTTTTTGATTGTTTTTCTCCTCAAAGAGCGCTCTCTAGTATCAATGATTTCCTCCGGAATCAACACCAACTGTCCTTCTTCCTCCAATGGAGGGAACTCTAAAGTAGCAACGACATTGTGCCCAAGCGCCTTCTTGAGGCGTGACACATGAAAAACATTGTGCACCTTGCTACTGGCTAGAAGCGCCAACTTATATGCCACTTCACCAATCCTCTTGATGATTTTGAATGGGCCATAGAATCGTGGCTTGAGCTTTTCCGCACCTCTTTTTGAGTGAAGATTGTTTGTAGGGTTGAAGCCTCAAATAAACCATATCTCCTACTTCAAAAGAATGCTCAACACAGTGCTGGTCACCGTATAATTTCTGCTAGTTTTGAGCTTGTTGAAGATTTTCCTTCAATGATTTGAAGATGTCTTGGCTTTGCTGCAACATATCTTTTGCCTGTGGAGCTCTACTATCACCAAACACCAAATCTACAAAGTTAGGAGCATCATATCCATAAAGAGCCATGAAAGGAGACATCTTAATTGACATGTGATAGGAAGAGTTATAACAATACTCCCCCAAATGAAGCCATTTTACCCAAGCTCTTTGTTGCCCCAAAACATAGTTTCTAAGGTAGCCTTTTAGCCATTTGTTCACAATCTTTGATTGCCCATCCATTTGCGGGTGATAACTAGTGCTTGGAGTGAGCACTGTGCTAGTCAATTTGAAAATTTTCTGCCAAAAAGCACTTAGGAACTTGCTGTTCCTATCACTGACAATATTTCTAGGAAATCGATGCAAACGGAAAACTTCTCTAAAGAACAATTCAGCTACTTGTGATGCTGTAAATGAACTTGTGGTAGCAAAGAAGTGAGAAAACTTAGTCAATCTATCTACCACAACATAAATGCAATCTCTCCCTTGCACTTTTGGTAACCCTATGATGAAATACATCACAATGCTCTCTCATTTTTTATTAGGAATTGGCAAAGACTGCAAAGAACCAGCTAGAAAAGAGTGTTCATTTTTATTCATTTGACATGTTGAACACTCCCTTATGTAGCGCAAGACCTCTTCCTTTATTCCTTTCCATGAAAATCTTTCACGGATCTGTTTATAGGTCTTGAAATACCCTTGATGACCAGCAAGGGGAATGTCATGAAAAGACTATAGAACCTTCTTCTTAAGCTTAGATTCGGGCACTAATAAGATTCTACCTTTATAGAGGATCAAACCTCCAACCAACTGATATCTTCCATCTTGCAAATGACCTTCTATAATCCTGGTTGCAAACTGATTTTTGGCATAATCAACAAGCAACAACTCCTTCCAATCTGCAATAAGCTCACAAAGTGAATGCAAATGAGGTCTTTTAGATAGAGCATCTGCCACTATGTTGTTTTCACCTTTGACATACTCAATGTCAAAGTTGTAAGCATGGAGCTTGCTCACCCATTTCTGCTGCCTTTCATTCAAATCCTTTTGGCACATAAAATGCTTAAGATTGTTATGATTAGTCTTCACCACGAATTTGCTTCCCACCGAGTATTGACAAAACTTGGCCAATGCGTGCATGATAGCAAGCATCTCTTTGTTATAAATTGAATAAGTTCATTCAGCTCCTCTTAATTTTCTGCTCTCAAAGACAATGGGGTGCTTGTCTTGCATGAGAACAACTGAAGCGTTACATTGCAGCTCAAAAGGCTTCGTGAAATTTGGTAGAGCCAACACTGGACACGAGCTCATGATGTGCTTGAACTTGTCAAAGAGTTCTTGTGCTTTATTTGTCCATAGGAAAGCTCCTTTCTTTGTAAGATCTGTAAGGGGGCTGCCATTTGAGAATACCCCTTCACAAACCTTCTATAAAAACCACACATGCCCAAAAATCCCTTCAAGTGAGACACGTTCTTTGGAGGTGGCCAATAAAGGATGGCTTTTATCTTCTCAGGATCAACTTTGACACCCTTAGAGCTGATAATGTGACCGAGATAAAGCAACTCCGTCATCCCAAACTCACATTTTGATTCTTTGGCAAACAAAATTCCGCCTCCAAAATACTCAGCACTTCTTCCAAGTGCTTGAGGTGCTCCTCCCAAGACTTGTTGAAAATGAGAATGTTGTCGAAGAAGATGAGCACAAACTTCCTCAACTGCTACCTAAAGATCTTGTTCAGACAAGACTGGAAAGTTGCTGGAGCATTTGTCAAATTGAATGGCATGACAAGGAATTCAAAATGCCCAAAGTGGCATCTAAAAGTAGTCTTCTCAATATCTGCTTCCCTCATTCTCATCTGGTGGTAGCCTAATCTGAGATCAATGTTTGAGAAGTACATGGTCCCATGGAGCTCATCAATATGGAGGCTTATCAATGAGCTCCATATGTTGTGCTTTAACTTTTCCATAACATTTGTGACCCTTTGTCCAAGGTTCACAACAAGTGTAGCAAACCCCACCTTTCCTAAGCTGTTCTTGGAGCTCTTCTGTCATCTTTTGAGGATACTTCTTAGGCTGACTTGAAGAAATCTTTTTCTTATCCTTCTTGAATGGTTTGAACTGAAATTTTGGCTTAGGGGCAGCCAACTCCATACTCCTAGATTTTTTGATAGCTTCATCAAGAGTTGGAGGATCAAAAGCTTTGACCCAACCCTTCAACGGTTCCATCAAACCTTTAGTAAACAATACTACTAATCTCCTTTCAGTAATGTCGGGCACCATTACTGACAATCTTTTGAAATCAACAACATATGCTTCAAGAGTACCATGTTGCTTCCATCAAATCTTCAGTAAACAATACTACTAATCTCCTTTCAGTAATGTTGGGCACCATTATTGACAATATTTTGAAATCAACAACATATGCTTCAAGAGTACCATGTTGCTTCAATTGAGCAAATTCATAGAATCTCGCCTCTGGATCCTTGGTATCAAATCTGTCTATCAACTTTTTGGTGAATTTTTCATAGGTGTGGATGAGGTTATGGTCAAGAGTGAGCAAACCATGGTACCACCATTCCTGAGCAGCTCCTTCCAAATGCAATGTAGAAAATTTAATGGCGTCTTCCTCCGGCATCGGTCTAAGAGAGAGATAGTTGTCCAACTTCTGCACCCATGACCTGGTTGTACACTTATCACTCTCATCAAAATGAACCAAAGTCACCTTTCCAAGAGCTCGCTAATAGTTTGTTCTAGGAACCATAGGAGGACGGTAATCATTTCTTCCATCATTCCTTCTACTTCGTTAGTTCATGAACTGGTCAAAAATCCATTGGTCTCTGAGATCTGGAGGCGAAGTAACATACTCCATATAGGCTTGTGTTGCATCATCCACTAAGGATACTCTGGCCTCCGCTTGTGGTGGTTCCTCCCTTGGAGTGAAAGTGGGAAAAAGAGGTCGAGAGGCTGATCCTCTAGTGGTTGCAACATGCTGTCCAACCGTTCTATCTCTTCCATTGACCTCCAAACCATTGTTGCCATTATTTCCATTAACACCACTATTTTTTGCAGTATTATTGTTTTGGGGCTGAGTGTTATTTTGAGTTGCTTGCTGATCCATTCTTGCTAACAACCGCGACATCAAATCTATCATAGCATCAAATTTCTTTCCCATTCTAGCTTCTTTTTCCTCCTTGGATTGTCTAGCACTTTTTGACATGTTTTCAACTGCTTTACCAGTATCCCTCAAAGCCTTTGAAAATGTCTTTTCCTCTGGAATTGGAGGAAACTGATGTTGAGTTCTTGCTTGACTTCTGGTGAAGTATCTATTGTCTCTACCACACATCTGACAACTAAACCCTGATGATCACAGGATGGTAGGATCTTGGGCTCTGATACCACTGAAATATGCCCCTTAGTTTTTTCCCAAAATTTTCACCACAAAATCTGCACAATCACCAATGGTTAGCGTTAGCTCCCAAAAGATAATCAACTTGAAAGTAACCTTCACCAAGAATGTTCACCATGATCCTATTGAAGGCGAGGTGATAGCATATGGTGATGGGATCATTAGCAGTACTAAACTGAAATTACAAACTGGAAATGAAATAGCAGGCGGTGATCCGACCATGAAGATTCCACGCTACCACTTATTTAGTGGGGGCAAAGATATTGCAATGAAGAACAATTCATCCGCTTTTCAGCAGGCATCCACTTAAGCAGTGGGGATTCTCTACTTATGTAGTGGGTGAAAACCGAAAGATACAATTGTTTATTCCTCCACACTGGTGGTAAACCATCTAGGGGTTACCAATGTGTGCATTAAAATCACAAAGTAAATGCAGAAATATAAATGACTGAAATAGTACTATTTTCAGCCTTACAATGCAAATTATCTGCAAATTACCAAGTGTTACAATTGTATAATCAATGCAAATGATGAAAGATGTTTTCTCCAACTTCTAAGCTTCACACCAATGGGATTACACACCAAAAAAACTGAACTACTATCAATCTGATATAAAAACCAGCTAACTGAAATCTCCAACCAGCAACTAAACTAACACCAAAATGCATATTTCTCTTTCAAAACTCCAAAGACACACTCCAAATTGAACTCACAATTTCCAAATGTCATGGCGACCAGCTTCAAGCATAAACAATACCCAAAACAACCACTAATTGGAGAGCTCTAATTCCAAAGCAATCTATAGGAGGATGGTACGACCTGATGTGACCTTTTCACACATCACCCTATTGCAAATGGGGACCCCATAATTTTTGCTTTGTTTGGGTCTTTTGGGCTTGATTTTGGTTGGTTTTCCTGTTGTCTCTCTCTTGTTCTGTTTGTTTTTCCGGGGATGTGCCCGTATGAATTGAAATTTTGGCTAAGTCTGAGAAATTAGGGTTTGCTTTCTTCATGCCAGTTTGAGATTGATTTTAGTAAGCAAATTGAAATCTGAGCTTGACACTGCGTCCATAACTCGTTTAGCTGCTTGCCTACAATTTTTGAGCTAAAACAAACAACTTACTATTTTTAGTAGTCCAGGGCTTCATGAGTCAATTTTAGGGTTTGCATGTATGATTTCCCGATGCATGTCTGGATATTATTTCTGGGTTTTCCGAGTCCTACGCAATGATACAACATGCAAGCCAGAATAATCACTTTCAGTAATGTTGCCTTCAAGAGCCAATTTTAGGGTTTGCATGCAGAGTTTTCTGATCCATGTCTGGAGAATATTTGTGGGTTTTCCGAGACCTTCGCGATGGTATAACATGCAAACCAAGATGGTCACTCTCGGTGATTCAGGCTTCAAAGACTATTTTTAGGGTTTGCATGCAGGATTTTTCAGTGCATGTCAGCATATTCTTAATGGGTTTTTCAAGAGCTACGCGACGAGGTAACATGTAAGCAGAGTTGATAATTTTTCAGGGACTTGCTATTTTTAGCCAGTGCTCACATGTTGATCATTTTTCTGCGTTTTTTGAGATCTCTCGGGTAGTGTGACATGCAAACACATTCGACAGCTGATTGGTCACTTTTTCAGACACTTACTATTTTTAGCAGGATCACACCGACAGTTGCCCAACACTTCAACATCACGAACAAAGCAAAATGCAACAAAAATGGGGTCAAACGGAGATTATTTGATCGGCATGCAAGTCAGATTAGGGTTTCCAGCTTTCGGACCTAAAATGAGGGGTCAAACACCAAAATCTTTGAAAACTGATGTATCCCATCGCGATCAGTATCTTTCAAGGAATCCATTGGTAAAATTTGAAGGCAATCTGAGTACTTACTATAAATAGTAAGTCACTTCTAAAACGGGCTATAAATAGCAGGTCAACACAGTGCGCCAGTGTGAACAGGTCAGTCAGGTAACAAGGATCCAATGTCACAAATTTCAAGTCAATCCAAGTTGCAGAAGTTCGAAAATCAGGAACTTACTAAAAATAGTAAACTGAAGCTAGGCAGGAGGCGTAAAAATTGTCGAAGTCTGAAACTAGCAGAGCATACCCTTAAATGCGCCCTATCTTGACAGGGCTGGAGAAAATTTATCTAGGGCGTTGGAAATTTCTGCAGGCCCCTTGAAATGCGCCCTTGTTGAGATAGAGCATGGAAAATTTCTAAGTATGAGAAATTCCTGTTGACCCCCCTAAATGCGCCCATGCTAGAGGTTGGCTGGAAAAAAAAATTTCAAGTGTTGAAAAGTTCCTGATGGTACCCCCAAATGTGCCCATGCTCAATGAGGGAGGTTGAAAAAGTTTCTAAGGCAATCAAAATTCCTCCCCACCTAGCTAAATGTGCCCAAGTTGATGGGCTAGCATGGAAAATTTATCTAAGGTGTTGGAATTTCCTCCTAGATCCCTGATATGCGCCTTGTTAGAAGTATTGTCATTGATGTCAGGACAAATCGTTGATGTCAAGACTTGGTTTGGTTTAATCAGATCATTGGAATAATTTATTGATGAGCTTAATGAAGGAAAATCACTTTGGAACAAAATCTTTTTTAATGAAAGTGCAAGCCGAAGTAGAAGTAATCATTTTTAGATTGATGATGTTTAGATCATCTTCAGATTGACGGTGCAGGCCGAGGTAGAAGTATTCAACTCCAGATTGAACAGATATGTGTTCAGTTATTTTCTATTTAGATCGCTGACTTCAGATCGATGGTGTCAGGCCGAAGTAGAAGTATTCAACTCCAAATTGAACAGATACGTTTCAGTTATTTCTTATTCAGATCGCTGACTTCAGATCGATGGTGTTTTAAGTTTACTTCAGATCGATATCATAATTATGGTTTAAGTTAACAAGTGCATGATTAAGATAACACGTATGTTTTTAAAAAAGGAGGCATGTTTATTGAACACACATGTATTTCTCAAAATAGTCGTCTTCACAACTGATTGAAGGATACGACTTTTTCAAGTCAAAGAATGCGATGTTTTTTTTAAGTATACGTCTGTTCCAAAAAGGTATGTGTTGGACGTGTGAATAGTTGCGAATAAAGTAAAGAAGCATATACAACTGTTCCAAAAAGAAAAAGGCATGATTAGTTTACAAAAGACGCATTTCTTTGAATATCGTCCTTCTATCAAAGAGACGTGCCTCTCTTAACAGGTGCGAATATAATTAAAGATAATCTGAAGTTTTTAAAGAACATATTTGAAGAGATATTAAAAACAAATGAAGAGGCGCAAGTAAACAACAGGTGCGAATATAATTAAAGATAATCTGAAGTTTTTTAAAAGAACATTTTTTGAAGAGATATTAAAAACAAATGAAGAGGCGCAAGTAAGCAAAGAGTTGTGCTCTCTCTCCAAAGGATGCATACTTTGATCTAAGTATATATTTTCCATTCATTTCAAGTTCGGGAGAGTGGTTGTAAAGCTATAGTGATTGAGGTCAGAAACCCATCTTCTTGTGTGGGCTTAAGGTGAGATTGTTCATCACAAAAGCAGGTTGAAGGTGTGGGAGATTGCAGACCTGATTGAAGTCACCTTACATCCATCAAAGTCAAGGTTTGGTGCCTTGCATTAGGGGTTGGTGCTCCTCGTAGGTAGGTGCCTACTAAATTTGTAAAGGTTTTGATGATCCTTGTAGGTTGTATCCTACTAAATCATCTTTCTTGAAAGTATAGTAGGTTGGTGCCTACTTCCCAAAAAAATATTTCAATAAAGATGTATCAACTTGTGTAAATTGGTTCATATCAAAAGTTGATTGTAATATGTTTTAAAAGAATTAAAAATTGAAAGTTTGTGTTGATTTACTGATTCACCCCCCCCCCCCTCAGTAAATCTTTTGTGCTCTTCAATTGGTATCAGAGCAAGGTCCTTCTTGAAAGCCTAACCGCTTGAAGGAGATCCTTAAGAGCACACATGGCAGATCATAACAACACAGTGAAAGCACCCATCTTTGATGGGACTAATTATGCATTTTGGAGTATTAAGATGGAAGCATATTTGAATGCACTTGGGTTTGATGTGTGGCAATCTGTTGTTGATGGGTATACACCTCCAGCTACCCCTCCAATGGATCAAGCAGGGAAAAAGAGAAGTGAGAACAATGCAAAAGCTAAGCATGCTCTTCTTTGCAGCCTAATAGATTCTGAATTTACAAAGGTCATGAGGTGTAAGTCAGCAAAAGAAATTTGGAACAAACTTGAAAACATCTATGAAGGAGATGCAAAAGTAAAGAAGGCAAAATTGCAAACTCATAGAAGGAAGTTAGAAACTCTTAAGATGGAGGATGAAGAAGATATTGCTTCATATTTTCTTCGTGTTGATGAAACGGTGAACATCATGAGAGGACTTGGTGAAGAGATTGATGATGCCTTCATTGTTGACAAAATTCTAAGATCTCTTTCTACAAAGTTTGAGGCCAAGGTTGCAGCATTAGAAGAATTAACAAACTTGGATCAGCTATCAAAGAATGAATTGCATGGGATCCTTGCTGCCTATGAGATGAGGATTGAAGGAAGATCACGACAATAGGAAGTCTCATTCAAAGCATCCAAAAAGGGCAAGAACAAGCATGAAGAAAAGGATGAAAAATCAAGTGATGAAGCAGAAGCTTACTTCATGGGTAAACTAAAGAAAGGAAAAGGAAAATACAAAGGGAAATTTCCTTTCAAATGCTTTAATTGTGGAAAAGTTGGACATTATGCCTCAAAATGTCCTCAAAATGAAAGCAGCTCCAGTGAAGAAGAAAAGGAAATCAGCAACAAGAAAAAGGGAAAGAAGAATTTCAACAATAACTCGAAGAAGAAGTTTCAAAAACATAAGAAGAGTTTCTATTCAAAGAAAGACAGCAGCACCTCCGAAGAACAAAGTGAAGATTGCTCAAGCAATGGGGAAGATGAAATATTGTTTATGGCTGAATGTGAAGAACAAAATGTTGATCAAGAATGTGAAGAAGAAGAGGAGATAGATCAAGATTGCAATGAAGGAGAGGAAGTAGATCTTGAAGAAGAATTACACTATGCTTACAAGAAAAATGAAAACTTGAAGAAGAAGGCTGCCAAGTACAAGTTGAAGATCAAAGAGATGACAAAAGACTTGGAGAATTCAAGCAAAACCATTGAAGATTTGAGAACTCTAATCATGGAAGCTGAAAGAAATGAAGAAGAAATGAAAAGAAAACTCAATACAAAGGAGATGAAGTGTGACAAGCTGGAGCAAGAAATAGCAATGCTAAAGATAGGTTTGGAGCAAACAAAGGTACAACACACAAAGATTGATGAAGAATCCAGCAAGTTGATTGAGCTAATGAAGGCTCAAGATTTTCTTCAAAACAAAACAGGGGGCTGTTTTGAAGGACAATCCAAGAAGGTTGCTGACTCTAAAGAAAAATCTAAGACCTTCTCAAAGCAAGGTGAAGAAGAATGGATAAGTGCTGATCCTAAAAGAAGACTGAATACTAGGCACTTCTATGCATTCAATGGCTATTGTTTTCTATGTAACAAATTTGGCCACAAGGCCTTAAATTGTAAAAATAAAGTAAAAAATATTCCTAGCTACCTTAGGAGAGATTATAATCCTTTCACACCATTAATGGACTATAATAGTCTATGCTACAATTGTAATAACCTTGGGCACAAAGCACAAGCTTGTAGGACAGTTTCTAATGATTCTCCAAAGCAAAACAAGAAAGAAGATAAGTCCATTAAAAGGAAAGAAATGCCTATCAA
>VDFB02094802.1:0-15239 GCA_007258455.2 Sequoia sempervirens
GGAGGTCAATTAAAAACAATATCAAATGCTGAAAGTACGAAGCATTACAATCTGATAAAGCAAGAATCTAAGATGCTGTCAGTACTACTGCCAGCTTACAATATAAAGGGTGATATCTTGCTAACAATGTGAGTCATCATAAGAACAGAGTTACAATGATATTGAAGACTTTCTTTACTGACAAGTACAGCTTAAAATGAAAGAGCATTAAATAGATCCAACCTCTTTCCAACTTGGGCAATCCCCAATGAAGCCACCACAAAGTCTTTGAGATGCTCTCAACACTCAACCAAGAATGAAATTGCAGATTTCTACGAACTGGTATTACTGACCTGCATCTTTCATCATATAACCAGCTGTATACAGATTTCTTGATCAGCTTAGAACTCTTTCCTTAAATACACAAATGACGTGGTATTGAATGCAAAACACTATTATCAAGATGGCGTCCAAACTAACAACAAGAAACAGCCTCAAAGATCAAGATACTACTTCTTGATTTTTGTTACAAATCTGCACTTTTCATGAATAAACAGCAGTCTAAGAAACCACTCAAATGTTCATAACTCTCACATGAATCAATGGATTGACTTAAAACAAAATGCAATACTCCTTAGGAAGAAGGGCGCCTGAGCTAAGACACAGGAAACAAACCAAATAGCCTTAGATTATTTATGCACGGATCCCAAAGCAACCAGCAGTGGTACGGCCCTCAAGGAAGGGCGATCTGCTCTCATAAATTAATGTCTTCAAAAAAAATTCTGCAAGTTTGAGAATAGATGCGCCTAAACCCTACAAGGTGAATGGGTTAATACCCAGAACAAGATTTTTGATATTTTTGGACTTATGAAATAAAGTATGAATCTGCTGTAGCAAATAATGCAAAAAACCAGAACTTCTAATATGCAAGCAACAACGCTATATAAGCAAAACCAACTACAAAGTATCAACTCAACAACAATGCAAACCTCACTAAAGAATCACTCATAAGCATACTAAATTCTCCACTAGATGCTATCTCTCAAGCATTAAGTCGAGCCCAGACTAGGAGGCATTCATTCCTCGAAGAAATTCCGCAACCATTTCGGCAACATAACAATAGCATAGACCAAAGATGAGAAAAGATGCACAACGCCTTCCTTTTATAACTTCCCGTTGACTTCTCGAAACCCTAAAATCCAACTCAATGCCAAACCCTAGCTCTTTCTCCAAGATGGCGTCCTTTTCTTTTCAAGCTCAATATTGATATTTTAATTAAAATCAATACCTTGATAAATGCGCCCATATTAAGCTTGCTGTGACTTAGGAAAATTCAACATAAATTAAATATACCCTCAATGATGGTGCCACCCTTCAAGTCCACCTTTTAAAATAACATTAAGTTATTTGACTAGGCCAAGGTGATAAAATAACATTTAAAATATAATGTTATTTTTAAGTGAAATAAGCTCAACTCTCCAAAACTGCATTCTGAAGCCTGAAACTGAATACGCCACTTGAGTCAACTGAAGGGAAAAGTCAACTCCCTAAGACCAACCTGCTTACTGCCAAAAATAGAATTTACTAAAAATAGTAAATTCACCAATCTTTCAGTAGAACATACCAGCTGCGAAGCTCTCTGAAACCGAGAAAAGAATCATGCTTGAATCCACCAACTCAGGCAAAGACCTCAAAAATAGGAAACCCTAATTTTATCTTCAGGCTAGCCGGGTTTCGAGGAAAAAGGCCAGGTCACTTTCGGCCAGATCTCATGCTCGAAGGGACATTACATGATGCGCAGATTCAAGGAGATCTCCCCAAGAGAACGCAGCCATTGAATGCCTAGGACGGCATCAGTATCTCCAATGTGGACTACATAGAAGTCATCCTTGACTTCGTAGTTTCCCAATTGCATGGTCATGTTCGAGATTTTCTTGGTGCAAGAAATATGGAATCCATCGGCAACCATGACCTTGAAGCCTTCAAACTCCTCTGTTTGCAGCCCCTTCTTTGCTACCACGACTTCATCAATGAAGTTATGTGTTGCTCCAGTGTCAATCAAGGAAACGATTCGCTGCCCTTTGATCATCCCACGAACCTTGAATGATTCATTTCTTTGGAAGCTCGAAAGTTGAGCCAAGACTCCTCCACTTTCCTTCTCATCTCCGGACTCTTCTGGAGCTCTTTCAACTTCACTCTCTTCAAAATCAGATTGTTGGTCAGAAAAATCAGAACTACTTTCACCAGCAGAATAGTATTCAATCTGATTGAATTTAACTCCCTTAGGGCAAACATGATCTTGAGACCATTTTTCCCTACATCGGAAACACAACCCCTTTCTTCTAAGTTCGTTTAGGGTCTCTAGATCCAATCTTGTGACATGGGGATTGTGATGTTTAAACTCCTTGTGCTGAGGTCTCAAAGGAGGTCTATGCTGATGTCTTTTCCCTTTATCCCTTTTGTGAAAGGGTGGATTGGATTGGAACTTGGCCTTAGGAGCATCCCACTCCATGTTTCTTGCCTTCTTCATGGCCTCCTGTAGGGTTGGTGGATCAAAGGCTTTAATCCAACCTTTGAGTGGTTCCGTTAAACCTTTGCTGAAAAGGATCACCAATCTTCTCTCCGTGATTCCAGTCACCATAACTAAGTCTCTGAAACTCAGCTATGTAGGCATCAACTGTGCCATACTGCCTCAACTGTGCAAGTTCTCTGAAGTGTATTTCAGGGTCCTTTTTCTCAAACCTCTCGATGAGCCTAGTGGTGAACTCATCATAAGTTGTGATAGACCCATGACCCAAAGTAACTAGGCCATGGTACCACCACTCGTGCGCCACCCCATCAAGGTGTAGCGTAGCAAACTTGATTGCCTCTTCTTCTACCATGGGTCTGAGGGCTAGATAGTTATCCAGCTTCTGTATCCAAGCTCGGGCTGAACTGTTATCACTCCCGTCAAAGTGTGGAAGTATAACCTTGTTGACAGCTTGATACAAGTCTCCTTGAGTTGATGGTCTTCTTTGATCATAATGTCTACCTTGTCCTTTATTTTTCCTTTTATGATCCATAAAGTCATTGTAGGACATATCCATCTTGATGTCGCCAGGGAGAGAATCGTACTCTGCACGGCCAAGTCTCAACTGCTCCACGAATGAAGCATTCTCTTCAGGATCTGGCTGAGTGTTAACAGGTGCCACAAAGGTGGGTTTGAAGGGCCTGGCTGAGATATAAGTGTTGTTTGAAGTATGTTGAGCAGCATGTCCATCATGCTGGTTGGAAGCACTGTGCTCTCCTCTATGCCCAGTGTGGTTCTGTGGAATGGTGTTCTGTCCCACTTTTCCCATCATAAGCGATACCATGTCCATCAAGGCATCCATCTTTCTTTCGAATCTCTGTCCCGGACTGATGGATCTCTCTCTGCCCTTTCCACTGTCATCTCTGGTGTTGGTAACCCTCTCGTTACCCCCAACTGATCTCTCACCTTCTAAACTCCAAAGCTGGAAAAAGTAGCTACCATAGGGCAGAGATGTACTATTACAAACAATTACTAAAGGTGAGAATGAGTATTACAAATCGTGACAAAGCAATATTAAAGAACAACTGGTCAGTACTACTGCCAGCTTACAATAGATAATTATTGCCTGCAATGTCAAGATATCAGATGCCTTTCAAATGGTGCATTCAACAATAAATCTGCTACAAGCCTTTAAGTAAACCTCAACACCAAATCCAAATAAGAAGATGCAGATTTCTGTGGACAGTTATGACAGATCTGTACTTTTCAACCTTTAACCAGCAACATAGAAATTCACTGAATGATTCAAAACTCACTCCTCTCTTACCCAAATGACCTCAACTCAGATGCAAAACACAACTAGGATGATGGCGCCTAAGATGAATGCAAGAAACCAACGTAAAATGCCTCAATTTATTTATGCACGGATTCCAAGGTGATACAGAATGGTACGGCCCAGCAAGAGGGGCGATTTTCTTTTAAAAATCACAGACTTGACAATAAATTTTATAACTTGAGGAATATGTTCGCCCTTAATAGACAAAAGGAATAAGATGATGTTAGTCGATATTTTACTTATCAATGCTTGTTTGTTGCTCAATGAAGCCATCTCGTCAGAGTTTCATTCTGGCCATACTCGGCAGTTGTCAAATAAAACACTAGTTAGTAAAGAATAATAATGTCATGTAATGTCATGTACTCTCGGCAAAACATGTTCAGATTAGTGTTAATGTAATGATGTTATGAAACGTCGTGTCGGTTGGTTGTCTAACCACCGCCGAGCGTTATATGTAGTCGGGTGGGAATAGTCGGAAGGAGATACGGATGCTATGATAGTAATGAATGAGTTTTGTTGCCAATGATTATACTGTAAGCATTGTGATACTCTTTGTACATGATACTCCTGAGAATGAATAAAGTTTCTGGCATTTCATTATGATATCTTCAGTTTACTGTTATTCCTATGTTCTGTTTATTACAAGTTTGCCAGTAGTACGTAGAGTTTGAATCCCATTCCGTAGGCAAACATTTGGCGCCGTTGCCTGAACGGACTAGGGCATCATCCACAATGGCAGCGTAATGGGTCAGCCAGCGGAAGAACCTATAAATGCTAATGAGGAACGAGAAGACTCATTGACGGAAGACTTGGTAAATTTGTGGAAAATATCGCTTCGTGATCACGTACGTAGGGAATCCCTCGTTCGGGAGATCCCTGAGGAAGTCATCTGGGATCGGCTGGAAGTGAACGACGAGGTGAACCACCTTCTGAACCGCATGCCCAGGTTGCTGGCCCGCCATTTCATTATTTTGCAAGACTTGCGAGAGGAGGAAGCCCATGAGCGCCGAAGGCAGCAGATCGTGCAACGCTGTGAAGACCAAAACAAACGGGAAGAGGAAGAACGGGATACTAGTCGGCGCCGTACTTCCGGCAACCAGCAATGATCGCTTGAACAACTAAATGCCCGTACGGCCGAACAAAGATAAGAAGAGAGTACCTGACGGGCACGGGACTTCGGAAGAGCAAGTTCGGCGATCACTCAGACTACAAGAGCAAGAAAATCGGCGAAGACGACTAAGGCAAGTCGGTAAGGAACTAGATGAGGACTTAATTGAAATTAATTAGAGCATAAAAAGAACATATGAAAATTTGCAAAAAATACACATCTATTGAACGAGCACACTACAGTTTGATAGAAGGAAGGGACGAAGACCCCTTCAGCAGCACTCCTTATACAGAAAAATATAACCTCTATGACAATGAAGATGAATTGAATAGTAGCATCAGACGATTTCGAGAGTTGTCACTCTCGGACGACGACACAGAGTTAAGGAGGGGAAGGCCAGAGCTTAAGACCCAGGGCAGAGAGAGCATCGGCGGGATCCTGAGGAGACCCACGGTGTTGCGGACGCTGACGGAGGACGTGGCAGTGACTCGTACGTGGCCGAGAGTGCTGGTGACGCACAGGGACGTAGTGAGGAATCCACTAGTCTAATCGGGTCCAAAACACAAGGAGGTCAACAAGGAGGTCAACCGGTAAAGATGGCTCACCGGATCGGCAAAAGTTGCCGAAATTCATGGGGAATGGCTCTGAGGATCCCGTACGGCATTGCAAGACATGCGAGACTATCTGGATAGCCAGCGGGCAGGATGACCCCGACCAGTGGCTAAGGGCATTTCCAGCAACACTCAGGGACAGTGCCATTGACTGGTACTCGGAACTGGATCAAGCACAGAGAGCCACATGGAGGGTCCTGAAGCAAAACTTTGAAGCGGAGTTCAAACTTCTGCGGGACGATAGTGAGATCGTCACTGAAATATATCATACCAAACAAGGGAAGCATGAAAACGTACGGACCTACAACAGGAGGTTGAAAGACTTGATCGGGAAGCTGGAGGCACAGCCAGCCGATGGGTTAAAGAAACGATGGTTCATTGAGGGACTGATTCCCTCACTTCGGCGAAAGATGAAAGTAGTACCGCCGTCCTCGTACACCGAAGCATACAATCGGGCGATGGATATTGAAAGTGAAAATAGGACTTCCTCGAAGGGAAAGAGGAGGGATGACGACGAGAGTGCCGAGGAAAGTGACGATGAATCGGCAACCGTACAGGCCCTTCGGCGGGATATGATGCGGATAATGAAAGAACTGAAGGCCGACAAGGACGGATCCAAAGAGGCCAATGAATTATGGTGTACGGACTGTAAATCGGAAGGTCACACAAAGGCAAGTTGCCCAAAAAAGTTATTCTGTGACATCTGCCAGGTCATGGGACACTCCGTCAAGGAGTGCCCATACAATCTAAAAACTAAAAGTTCGCAAGTATTCTTCACTCAAGGCGAACAGTCAACACCGCCAACCACGCCACCGAAGCCACAGAACAATAATGCATCCCCTGGAGGCTACCGCAACAATCGGCGAAATACGCCGAGAAGTAAAATTCAGTATGACAGCAAAGGACGACCGATGATTCAGTGCCGGAACTGTAACGAATGGGGTCACTTTGCAAGGGATTGCCAGAGCGGCCAAGGCAGCGGGGGAAAATTGTGCAAGTGGTGTGGACCTGGTGACCATGAAGACACCGACTGTCCGAAGCAAAAAGGAAGTATCAATATGCTGGAGGTAGCCGACGAGGAGGTCTTGGCGATTACGAGAGCACAGTCAAAACGAGCAAATTATCCAGATCCTCGTACGGAGAAAGAAAGATTTCGGGAGGCCAAGACAAAAGTAGCCGAGGCAATGGCGAATGAAGGCAAGAACTATAAAGCTACCAGTACGTTGCTACAGTCGGAGTCGGAGAAGAATATCGTACGGCAGGTGCTTCACACAACCGTACCCATTAAGGTAACTGATCTTTTGCAAACAATGCCTTCTCTCAAAGTAGCACTTACCAATGCTATTGGAGAAAATCTTCCGAAGAGTTCACCAGAACGTACGCCAGAAGTGGTAGCCGAGACTTCGGATCCAATGCTCCTAGCAGTAAGCATCGGGAGGAAACCAGCCGTCGTCGAGATGGAAATCTTGGGCATGAAACTATCTAATACTATCGTCGATGGTGGTTCAGGAGTAAACGTACTGCCAGAGGAGACTTGGAAGTGTCTGGGTAAGCCGACTCTTTGGCCCCCGACATTTCACCTTGTGGGGGCAGATCAACACGGCATCCGACCACTGGGTACACTGATGGAGCAGAAGGTCTCGATCGGCACGCAACTATTCCTGTTGAATTTTGTAGTCATCCCAATGGAGAAGAAGGCGTACGATGCACTCTTGGGACGGGGATGGCTGATTGCTGCCAAGGCAACCCACAACTGGAAGCGGAATACACTCTCAATAGAAAATCGGGGGAGGAAATACACCATTGATCTGAAGAACCAGGCCGTCAGTGAGGATTTGGCATCCTCGGCATCTGAATCCGGAGGAGACTCGGATGACGAGGAGAGAAAGACAATGGAACCAGATGAAGAAGGGGTATTGGAGATCGGCAGTTGCTCCGAAGATGAGACCAGTTCACTGAGCGGATTGTTTCACTGGCAGATGGAGGATTATGAAGTCTTCCACCCGGATTGCCACATGCTGCAGGTCAAGGAGGGGGAAGAAGAAAAGGATAATGGCTCGACCAGTGAGACATTCCCACCTGAGTACGGAGAATATAAAGAAGGTACGGCCGAATTGGATGTAACTCCAGCCCACAAGTTCGAGCAGGACAAAATCATAAAGTACGAGGAACCAACGTTGAAAAAAGTCAACCTCGGGGAATTAGCCAAACCGAAGGAGATTTTGGTCGGTGATGACTGGGACCCTGTCCTGAAAGCGGCAGCATTCAGAATCTTCATGGAATACAAAGACGCTTTCGCCTGGACGTACAAGGATTTGAAAGGCATCCCACCGGAGTTATGTGTGCACAGGATTCCTCTCGTACCGGGAGCCCAGCCCGTACGAAAGCGACCGTACAGAATGAACAAAAATTATGCCGCCAAAGTACAGGAGATCGAGAAGATGCTGGAGGCCGGCATCATTTTCAAGGTGGAAGTCAGCGAGTGGGTATCGCCGATCGTCATATCATTAAAGAAAGAGAAGGAGCAAATTAGAATCTGTGTTGACTTCCGTAGCCTGAATGCAGTGACTATCAAGGATCCATTTCCCATTCCCTTCACCGACTCGATTCTGGAAGAAGTTGCCGGGCACGAAATGTACTCCTTTCTCGATGGCTTCTCGGGTTACAATCAGATCAGTATCGCCGAGGAAGACAAATTGAAGACTACATTCGTCGTCGAGGATGGGGTGTACGCATACAACCGTATGCCATTTGGATTATGCAACGCACCAGCTACATTCCAGAGAATAATACTCCACATCTTTGATAAAATGTCGGTAGGTAATTTCAAAGCCTTCCTGGATGATTGGTCGATTTATAGCGATAAGGAAAAACATTTGAAAGCTTTAGGCGAGTGCATGGAACGGTGTAGAGCGGCCCGCCTTGCCTTGAATCCGAAAAAATGCAGATTTATGGTGCCGCAGGGGAAGTTGCTCGGACACATCGTGTGCAAAGCTGGGTTGAAAACGGATCCCGACAAGGTGCGAGTCATCGTACAGATGGAAGCCCCCGAGAATGTCACTGGAGTAAAATCTTTCCTCGGCCATGTGGGATACTACCGGAGGTTCATTAAAAATTTTGCCCAAGTATCGTACCCTCTCGACCTACTGACGAGGAAAGGTCAACCATTCGTGTGGGCCGAAGAACAGGAAAGGGCATTTCAGGAACTGAAGGATCGGCTGATCAGCTCACCCATATTGATGTACCCGGACTGGGACAAGGAATTCCACGTACACGTAGACGCTTCTAATTTTGCCATCGGAGCAACCCTAGCACAAGTGGGAGCGCACGGGCTGGATCAACCAGTATTCTTCGCCAGCCGGCTACTCTCAAAGGCAGAAAGAAATTATAGTACGACCGAGCGGGAGGCACTGGGAATGGTGTACGCCGTACAGAAGTTCAGGCATTACCTCCTCGCCACACCGTTCACTTTTTACGTGGACCACCAAGCTCTGATGTACCTGGTAAACAAACCGATTATCCAAGGACGGGTGAGTAGATGGTTACTGCTATTGCAAGAATTTACGTTCACCATCATCGTACGGCCAGGGAAAAGCCATGTTATTGCCGACCAACTATCTAGGATCCGGTCGGGTGAACCTGCAGAGGATGGGGTGAACGAAGACTTTCCGGACGCACATTTATTTCAGATTGCAATATTGCCGTCATGGTACGAGAAGATTGGCGACTATCTGTCCACATCCACATTCCCAAGTGATATGCCACCAGCCGAGAGGAGGAAGATCGTACTGAAAAGCAAGACATTTCAATTGATCAATGGGCTACTTTACAAGATGGGACCCGACCAGATCCTCCGGAGGTGTGTCGTCGAGGAAGAAATACCCGGCGTACTAAAAGAGGCGCATGAAGGACTGGCTGGCGGCCATATGGGACCTGATGCTACAGCAAGGAAGATCCTCTTGGCAGGTCTATGGTGGCCGACGATGCACACTGACGCCAAAGAATGGGTGGTAGGCTGCGACACCTGCCAAAGGGTCGGAAAACCATTGAAGCGGGATTTCATGCCACTGCATCCCTCACAGCCTCAGGAGTTGTTCGAACGATGGGGTTTGGACTTCATCGGACCGCTGAAGGTGAGTCACTTGCATCGATGCCGATATATTGTGGTCGCTACAGAGTACCTGACGAAGTGGGCTGAAGCTCGAGCGTTGCCAGACAATACAGCACAAAGCACGGCAAGATTCATCTATGAGCAGATAGTAACAAGGTACGGCATCCCCATGCGGATCACGAGTGATCGGGGAGGGCACTTTGTTAATCATGTTATCAGGTTGATGACGACAGAGTTCCGAATCTTTCACAACCTGTCCAGTCCGTACTACCCGAGAGCTAATGGCCAGGCAGAGTCGACAAATAAGGTGCTCGTGTCAGTGATTCACAAATCATGTGGTGTGGAAGAAGCTGACTGGGAAGAAAGGTTACCAGCCGTACTATGGGCATACCGTACGACGTACAAGGTAACAACTGGCCACACGCCTTTCCAGTTAATGTACGGTCAGGAGGCGGTGATGCCGATGGAATATATGGTACCAAGTCTGAGGATAGCCGTGGAAAATCGGTTGGGTGATACCGAAAGTTTAAAGGAAAGACTATACCAACTAAGTAAGCTGGACGAGCGAAGAGTGATGGCACAATGGGCGACGGAGAACATGCAACGGCGACGGAAATATTGGCACGACAAGCATCTCCGGCGAATGAATTTCCGACCAGGACAGTTAGTTCTGAAGTATAACGGCCGTAACGAGATCAAGCCGGGGAAGTTTAAAGTTCGTTGGTTGGGACCATTCCGAGTACGGGAAATAGGTGACAATGGGTCTATAAAATTGGAAAATCTCGATGGGTCATTGATAGTGGAGGCAATCAACGGATCGAAGCTAAAGCCATACCAGGAGAGAAAAGAGAAGGATACAATCGCCATAAACATGTTGGGATATGCAACAAAGGAAGATTGGCCTGTACAAAGTGAAGGGCCGAGAAAACAAGACTGGGGACTAGGAGGTCCTGGTTATGTCGCAGACAATGTCTGGGCAGAATCAGGGCGAGATCAACTAAATGAAGAGAGGTTGGCAGAGAAGCGAGTAGAAGGAATTGCCGTGCCACGAATACACAAACATTTGACCAATGCAGTATTCGGAACCCCTGCATTGTGGCGTCGGATGGGGGGACATTGGCATTATGTAGCCCCTTATGAAGGAATAAGACGGGGATATATAGCCAAGGAATTGGACGCGGAAGCCCAAGCAGAAAAGGAGAACCAGGCAGAAGAACACGATGAACTGCAAAAAGATGACGAGGAAGAATGGACTGATGAACAATGGGATGCTTATTTCGAGAAGAAGGCCCCTTGTTTAAAGACGGTGTTGAGGACAGAAGATACGTTCGTGTCAACGGTGGATGGATATACAGACGATCTCCTGAAACAAATGCGTCGAGAAAGAAGAAAAATACCAAGGGTTAGGAAGATCGCAACTCAAGATGGACTCTGGAAAATAATTCCTAACCTGGCGGGACCGCCGACAGTACAAGGTGACGATGTTACGTGGTATCAACAGTATGGCGGAAGATACATCGACGGAAGTTTTCGAGGTATTGGTCCTGCCCCTTTACTGGATAAATGGTTTGATATAGAATATATAGGAACCTGTTGCGAGGAAGAATGTTATAAACGGCCACCACACACATGTAAATGGTATTACACGTCAGAATTAAAAGTCCCGACACACAGTGAAGTCAGAGGAATAAAGAGAAAAGAAGAGAGAAGGGAGGAGAGAGAAGATGAGAAAAAGGGGAAAAAATTAAAAAGAAAAGAAGAGAGAGAAAAAGAACGAAAGTTGAAAAAAATAAAAATAAATAAAAAAGAAGCTGTGAAAATAAAAGAAAATGACGGAGTAAGTAAAGAGCAAGGCGTATGGGAAGAAAAAGAAAAAGACGAGAGAATTAAAAGAAATCAAAGAGAAGTCAGGAAAAAAGGCAATAAATTAAATAATAAATTAAAAAAGTCGGCCATCAGAAGAAATATTAAATTAAGAAAAGTATGGAAGATTAAAATACACGCCTGGAGTATTAAAAGGCAAAAAGGGAAATTAAATGAGGAAAGTAAAAGGCGCAAAAGTGAAGGGAAGAATATTAAAATATGTCAAAACACGGAAAGGAAGCAAGGCGTACGGCCAAGGGCGAAGGAGAGTAAGGAAAGAAATAAAATAAATACAAAACCTCATACCGTACGGCCCATTCAGGAAGCCACAAGTCGAAGACAAGAGCACAGAGAAGAAGGGAGGACAAGCTTGCACGAGTTTAACAGTTGCCGAGGCGTACAGACAGCAGAGGAAGAAGACGTACGGCAACAGAGAGTAGAGGAAGAAGACGTACGGCAACAGAGAGCAGAGGAGGAAGACGTACGGCATCAGAGAATAGGGAAGGAAACCGTACGGCACCAAAGATCTTACACTCAGCACGATTCGCCAGGAAAGGAAATCGTACGGCGTCTAAGAGATTTCAAGGACGTACGGCATTCAAAACCTGGCATCGTACGGTCCTTTGAGAAGTTGCCAGTCGTACGGCCTTTGCAAACTAAGAAATTGCCAGTAGAATCCGTACGGCCTCTGCAAGTGAAGAAATTCGCCAAGGTTAAAACCGTACGGCCTTTGCAACCTGAGAAATTGCCAGTAGAATCCGTACGGCCTCTGCAAGTGAAGAAATTCGCCAAGGTTAAAACCGTACGGCCTTTGCAAATTGAGACGTTGTCAGTGGAAACCGTACGGCCCTTGGCTCTGGAAAAATTTGGCAAGTCTTGCATCGTACGGCTCTTCCAGAGTGAAATTGGTGCCAGAAGTGAAACCGTACGGCATTTCAGCCTCAGAGAAATCCGTACGAAATTAAAACTCAGAGAAAGCCGTACAAAATTAACACTCCAGAGAAGTCCGTACGGCACAAATTGCCTCAGAGAGAACCGTACGGCAGCAGCATTACAGGGGGATCCGTACGGCATCAGTTGTATCAAGAAATTCCGTACGGCATCGGCACTGCAGAAGAATCCGTACGGCATCAACTGTTCAGATTCAGAATATTTTCAAATCGTACGGCCTCAGGGTTTCACAGCCGTACGGCCATTCATCCAAGCCGTACGGCCTTGGCAGATCATCTGGCAGTTCGGCAGTTTCTGGCACTTCGGCAATTTTCACCGACAGTTCGGCAGTTTCTGGCACTTCGGCAATTTTCACCGACAGTTCGGCAGTTTCTGGCACTTCGGCAATTTTCACCGACAGTTCGGCAGTTCGTGGTACTTCGGCAGTTTTCACCGGCAGTTCGGCAGTTTTCATAGTTTCGGCAGTCTCGAGGGTTATAAAATCGGCTGGAATCGCCGAACTGACAGGAAGATGGACAAGGGCAAGAAGGCGATACAATATCAACCAAAGATAGCCTCGGCTGCGAAGAGAAAAAAGATGGATGCCGATGACACGATGACATGGGAGAACCTGACCGGCAACGAGTGCAAGCAATGGTGGCGAAGCACTCCGGACGACCACTCTCTGAAGGTCGCGCTTCGACACGCTCGGGTGGACAAGGCTGTACTCGTGCCCTTTTTCGGTTCTCGGGAGTTCGAGCCTTGGCTGAAGGCGATGGTGGAGAACTACTGTAGGCATACGCACAAGTCCGTCATTGACTACAGAGGTTGCCAAGTGACAGTTTCATTCTGGCCTCAGGACTTCGAGAGGGTGTTCGGCGTCCCAGCTTCAGGAATAGGGGTTAATAAGCCCAAGAAAATGACGCAGGAACACAAAGAACTGCTGGTCAAGCAAGTGTGCCGAAGCGACTTGTCAGCCGAAGAACAGCGTACCATATGGAATACTGGCAATCGAGGCCTCCGGAAGAGTCACCTAGCAACGGCAGAATGGAAATGTTTGCTTGACCTGATGAAGTGCCGACTCACAGGGGCTAGCCGAGCGTCGGACATTGCCTTATGGCAGGTAGATTTCATGGTCGGACTCCGGGTTGGCCGAGTATACAACTGGGCGAGGCTACTCACGGAGCGGATAAGGGATTTTCTGGCGCAGAGGCATAAGGCCTTCTATATGACTCAGCACGCCATAGCTCTCCTTTTGGATGCTGTGCACACACAGGTGCCCGAGGGCAATTGGGGTCGGTTGCGGCCACTCACTCACCTGGACCCGGGATGGCCTACCATATTCTACTGGTCGGAATTGGAAGCAAAGCAAGCCGACGAGGGCACAGCCTCGGGGAAAAAGAGGAAACGGAAGGAGGCATCGGTGGAAGAGGAAACATCGGAGGAGGAGGCCTCAGAGGAGAGCGATGCATCGGACAGAGAGGAACCTATCGACTTATCTTCCTCGCCATCGGAGTCGAGTCCACCGACCGATGAGGAAGTATCTGTTGCCATCGGGGGTCAGGAGGCAGCCGAGATTGACATACCAGTATTGCAGCCTGCAGGATTCACTCTTCCGACACCGCCAGCCAGCCAGAGCACACACTCGGTCACGTTCACCCTCCCCGTTGCATCGGTTGGAGCCGGACGGATGTTGAGGGTAGCCGCTTCACTGCCGGGAGCATCGCCAGGGTGGGCACCTCTCGCCACCACATCACAGGGGGCAGTTACCATATCAGCAGCAGGTTCCACTGCCTCGATGGAGATATTGCCGGCAGTTTGCTCTCTTACACCACCGTCAGCATCGGCAGCCACAGGAGTGGCAACCTCGGCAGGAGTTAGGGGAATGACTGAGGCCACGGAGGAGACCACTCCAACCCCAGGAGCACCTGGGGTAGCACAGATCGACAGTTGGCTGGGATCGGTGGGCCTCACTCTCGACGTGGACGAGCAGCCAGCCGAGCAGCCAGACGAGCAGGAGAAGAGTCCCTCGGAGGGACAAGGGGATAAGGAGGGGCCGATCATTCACACCCAGCAGAGTGAGACGGCCAGGATCGGCGAAGACACACTTGCACTCCCGGAGGCGAGCATAGCTGAGGCACCAGAGATAGCCATTCAGGAGCCTCAGCCGGCAGACGGGAAACAGCCCCAGGAGGAGACGGAACATTGCATACCTTCGGATGATGAGGAGGACGGGGAGGGCGCCTCCACAGAGGGCTTCGTCGTGGAAATGTCTCAGCCAGACCCGTCGGATCCGGTAGGCACAGTACAAAGATATGTGGAGGAGCTCGAGCACATGGGCAGATTGATGATCCGTGTGGGACAGGTTTCCAGGGACCTGAGGATTGGCCGATCGCCTCTGGTAGGCCAGGAGGTTCACCGAATTCGGGGATTTGTGCAGATGGGGTGTGAGGCGGAGTTTGTTAGGATATTTGGCGAGGGGTGGCCAGCAGGAGAGACTCCCGCTATGATGAGAGCCTGGCGGGGTCGGCCACCGAGGCTAGTGGGACGGGATGCAGGCGTCTTGGAGAGTCTATACTACATCGAGCTGGCATTCCGAGATGTTTTTCTTCTGATGAAGTGCCAAAGATTTTCCACTGATGTGGCAGTATCTCGCCGAGTGGATGCCTATAGACTTCTTCAGCGGGTCAAGGATGAGTCGGCTGCGACCATCAAGAGCATTCAGGAGAACTTGACTGAGCAATCTCAGCTCGCCAGTGACAGGGGAGCCCGATTGGAGATCTTGGAGCCTC
>VDFB02094803.1:0-19278 GCA_007258455.2 Sequoia sempervirens
GAGTTGGCCGTTGAGATGGCCGTTCAGAAATTAGCTGAAGAAGCAAAGCTGGTGGTGAATTTCAGAAAAGACTTCATATGGTTAAACCAGGAACTCAGATCTGTAAGGTGCTTGCTGCAAGATGCTGATCAACAGTCTCGTCATAGGGAGGATGTGAAACAATGGGTGGAGAGCATTCGAGATATTGCCATGCGCACAGAGGACATCTTTGAGGAATGTGCTGTGGAATCTATTTATGCTCAAAGTTGTGGGTTGAGTTGGAGTCAATGGATTTTTCGCTACAGGATAGTGCGGCAAATTAAAGACATCAAGAATCGCATGGGATCTATTATTCAAAAGGCCAACCAGCTGACGCTATGTCGTAAAGTTTTGTCTGAAGATAGAGCATTACCGAGTACATCTCAAATTGCAGCTGTAGAGTGGAAGAGATCTAGTCTTCTGCCCAGCGATTCACGCCCAGTGGGAATACAGTCCAAAGTTGCTGACATCCTCAACTTGTTGGAAAACTCACCCTCTACTGTTATTGCAGTGGTTGGGATGGGGGGGATGGGCAAAACCTATCTTCTTCAGCATGTTTACAGCCAGACAAAAGAAAGGTACGAGAAATCTATATGGCTTTCAGTTTCTCAGTCCTATTCTATTGCCAATTTACAAAAAGATTTAGTCTTTCAGTTAGATGAAGATTTAAGTGAGCGGATAAAAAATACTGAAGTGAGCAAGTAATAGCTCCGTTGATTCATGAAAAGTTTCTAGGTAAAAGGTGTCTTGTAGTGTTAGATGATGTGTGGAGGGCTAGCAGAGAGGAAAACTTGTTATCTAGACTTGGCCTCCCAAGTGGAAATAATAGCCAATGTAAAATTGTGGTCACCACACGAAGCAAGGTGGTTTGTACAAATTTGAATGCTCAAATGTATGAGATGCAACATATGTCAGATGAAGATAGTTGGAGGTTGTTTTGTGTTTATGCATTTGGAGGATTTGAGGAAGATATAGAGGCATGGCAGCAGCTGAAAGAGGTGGGTCGGAAGATTGTAAAGCAATGTGGAAATTTGCCACTGGCTATCAAAACGATAGCAGCATCTCTGGCCAACACCACAGATCTCAACAAATGGGAGTTGAAGCTCCGTCAGCTCCAACAGGTAATTATTTCAATTGGTGACAATGACCCAATCATGTATATTCTGAAATTAAGTTATGACTCTTTCCCCGCACGCCTTAAAGCCTGTTTTGCATATCTTTCCTTCTTTCCCGAGGACGAGGAGATAGATCCTGAGTATCTAATAAATCTTTGGATAGGAGAAGGATTTATCCCTGCAGGAGAGGACCAATTGGATGTGGCATGGGATTGTTTACATCAGCTTGCCAATCTGTGTCTGCTTCAATTATTTGAAGGTTTGAAGTTTGACTACCTAGCAGGAGACTTCAAACTAGCCAAACATTGCAAAATTCATGATTTGTTGCTAGATTTGGCCATCCACATATCGAAAGAAAATAAATGTGCTTCCTCTGTTGAGGAAGCCTCTACAAATACAAGTGATGGCACTGGCTGGTGTCGGCTTTTACTGGCCAAGAAAGATATAGAAGACAATGCCATCTCAGAGAGTCGTCCTGTTTGTCTCCGTACACTTTCACTGTCTCAGAATCGGAGGATTACAAGCACTCCGCCAAACTTGTTTACTGCTATGAGAGGACTGCGTGTTCTGGATTTGAGCTACACAGGGATCTCCACATTGCCTGCGTCCGTTGGAAAGATGAAACTCCTCAAAGTCTTGAATTTAAGACAGACAGGAATTAAGGAGTTTCCGGAATGTGTGAGACATCTGAAAAGTCTCTTGTTTCTTGTTCTGCCTCTCTATGACGTTGTTCCAGAATTGCCAGTATGGATAAGTGAACTTCAATGTCTTCAACATTTAGAATGCGAGGGTTACTGGAACATGCAGAAGGCAATATCAAAGCTGGCCTCTTTGAGAACATTGCGAGTTTCATGGTTGAAAGACACATATATGAGTTTTGAGGACTTCGCCAATATGACTCAGCTTGAAGAACTACAGTTACATGTTTCCAATGAGATGGACTTGAAGAGTTTACAAAAAGGGATCCTTGTGAAGCTGGTGAAGATGCGTCGTCTGGTATTAGAAAATCGAACAGGTTTTGCAATGTCGGTTGGCTCAGAAATCGATCTTCCGCATATTCCGGAGAATATGATAGCAATGAAACATTTGGAAAGTCTTCAACTAGAAAAGTTTGCAGTGCCGAGTTGGATATGTCGTTTGGCAAATCTCAGGGAACTTCAGTTAAAGTTTTGTCATTGTAGTGATTATCCGGAGTTGCAGAGACTGCCCAATCTAGTGAGCTTAGTTTTGGAAGGGAATGCGAGATGCAGAGAATTGCCAAAGTCGTTTGGAAAGTCGGGAGGGTTCCCACACCTCCGCTTCTTCAGAATTAAGAAATTTTCTGAATTAGTGGAGTTCCCAGAATTGGAGGAGGAAGCGATGGCATGCCTTGAGGAGTTGGAGCTAGACGGATGTCCCAATGTGAAAAAAGTGGGAGAGGGATTGGAGCGGTTAAAAAGATTGAAGGATTTGACTTTTAAGGCACTTCAGGACAGTACACGGTGGGATACGTTAAAGCAAGATGGGGAATATTGGAATAAAATCAAAGCCATCAATCCTGAGGTAATTATTTTCGTGGGGTATTGATAACCCCTTCTATTTGGTTTTTTGTTTTTATATATTAAAGAAATATTATACTGAAGTTGAGTGTGAAGAGAGTAGTTGAGAAGATGATTCCATGAGTCAAAAGTTTTATGGCTTGTAACTATTTATTCTAATGCTGAATTTTGACATTGTGTAACGCAGTAAATATATTCATATTATGGTAATCTCTCATTTTTATTGTTTCATGTGTAATTAATATTATTTTAAATTAAATTTATTTATAAGTGGATACAACATTTATTTATACAAGTCTTAACAAAATAGAAATTTAAGTTTTGTATTAAGAGATCATTAAAAATATTGACATAAAATCAATGTTTCAGTGAAAAGTTTTAAAATCTTAATTATTTTGATTTTTTTGATGTTTAATTTTAAAATATAATCAACAATTTTTATATTAAATATATGTATATATAAAAAATATATTTTGAAAGTTATCAAAATAGTGATAATTATTGTCATCAATACAAGATAATTATTTCTAATTTATTTGATGGATTTTTAATTATATCTATATTTTTTATGTTTTAAATAATTAAATATTTACAATTTTTTTAATTTTTCAATTCTTTTATCTTATTATTTTAAAATATAATTATTATTGCCAAATGAAATATTGGCATATTTAATTGTAAAGGAAATTTACTTTTTCTAAATGTAATTTAGGCTAATGTAGTAAAATATATATACACAAACATAAATCAACGTGGATTAATCAATTTATAGTTGAGACTAGATAATTGAACAATAAATGTTTTTAAAGGAAAATAATTTTTTCTTAGATTTAGTTTAGGCTAATCCAATAATATGCATACACATAAACATAATTAATGTAGAAAAATTATATGTGATATATAGATTGATATTTTGATAATTTGTAATAAATTAAATGAAGAAATATAAAACAAAAACATGTGTGACAGTCGTCGCTAGGTCCCATTACTTTAGAATATAATATCTTCAATTTGCCTAACGCAGTGTCTGGCAAGCAACTGTATTGTGAAGAAGTTCTATATCTCCCTCAAAGTTTCCTAACTTTTAAGAAGAACTTAAGATTAATTCTAACTTCAAACTATCTAACTATAAAACTGCAAAGTAATTTATTCCTAAGAAAATAGAAAATGTGTGAACTGTAAGCGTAAGTAAACTAATTTAGAAAGCATAATAACTAAATTGAAAAGCACATAAACGACTAAACTAAGAAGCTAAAAAATTATAAAAGCAGAAAAACTTATAGCAATCCATAAAACATTTTCTTAACAATAAAAATTCTAACAGTTAATAACAGAAACTACGGGAGTGAAAAGATAACAAATACTTCAGAACTAAAATTTCATAACAGTAAACTTAATGACTCTCTCTAGAACAACATTATAATAAAAGAGAACACTTATCTACTCTCGTCGAGTGGCTAGATCGTGGGTTAACACATTCATTCTCGGCTCACATTCACAACTATTTTAGAAACACTTCTATCAATCATAGTTATCATCCATGACTCATAACTTAGAATTTTAGATAACAATCTCTTTATTCATAAACCTTGGAAACATTCTAACAGTATAACATTACTTTTCACTACATATCTTAATTCTAAAGATCGTATCTTTTATAGAGAAACTATAACTACATCCTATATTTCAAATGGTATAGATAACCATTGAAAATATCTAGAAAAAATCTACAGATAACTCGTATATCTTTAATCCCATTACATAGTATTTAAGAGGCTCAAGTCGAGCCATAAAGTCTTTAATTCAAAGGATAACAAAAATAACAACTTTAAGAACTACATCTTCGGTCCATCACCTTGAAGTTCTGGAGCATATTTCCAGAATATATCTTCTAACTATTCTGGAGCACATGCCAGCTAGATGCTTCAATCTGCAACTTTGATTGACTGATTATTATCTACAAAACACTTAAAACAACCCATTAAATATGTATTGGAAAATTACTTTAAGAAATCAAAAGAAATAAAGTTTATACAAGTTCTCACTAAAATTAAGCAATTATTTCTCCTAAAATTTAATTAATTGGCAGAGGATAGAGATTTGCATGTATGAACTGGGTCTTTATGGTATTATCATGATGAGTTTATTTTTACCTCATCATTTCCTCCCCTTCCTAGTTCTTGGCAGGTCCTCCTGTCCCCTGATTATAACTCTGCCCTCTACTCCCTTCTTCATATTTTGCACTGATATCATACAAATATTTTTTTGTGACATCAAAGTTTACAGGGGAATTGTGGAAGCCTCCATGAAAAGCAACTCCCCATTTCCATTCATTGAAAATTTTGTCATCCTGATCTGTATTAATATGAAAAGCAAGGGCTGGATATAGCAGTAAAGGAGGTTTGTACCTCATTCCTATCCATTTTGTTATGAGATCTAAAATTTTGGCCAAGGCATCTTCTCTTCTGAAGGACCATCTGATACTAAGACGAGATATCACTTCTCTTTTCTTTATATATATAGGTAGTGGAGTGTACTCTCTTCACATGTGTGCCAAGCCCTACCAACCAATTTTTTCCCCTGTTCTATGAAATGATTATAACAAACTCGAAGGCTATCATCATACCTTTCCTTCATTTTCTCATCCAACAAAAGAGCTACAAATGTCTTTAAAAGTTGTTGGTCTACTATTTGGAGATCTCATTTGAAGTCCTATACTTTTCTCTGCTTGAACATATTCTTTATTACGTTCTTTCCAATGGATTTGATTCTGCATAGTAGACAATAGAGATCTTAATTGCACTTCCCCCACAAAAAGATTAACAAAGAAATCAATATGCTTTTCTAACAAAAGATCATGGGTAAAGAATTCACAAAGCATATCTTGCTCTTCAGGCTTTGAGTCTGCAAATGTTTTAACAAATTCTTTATCATTAGGTTCATAAGGCTGGTCATTGTAAATTCTAAGCAATTTCCATCTAAAACATTGTTCATTCAAAAACATTGAATACAATCTTGATGGTCTTCTACAGGATAAAAGAAATTCAACTATTTGACATGCATCTTGTTTCCCCTTATAAGCTTTATGAAATGCTTCTCTTAATAACACCATTTCCATTTTCAATCTATTATTCTCAATTTGTGCATTCCTTAGGAAATAGCACCATTCCATCCATTTCATTAATAATGGAGGAATATGAATTTGGAACCGTTCAGTTACCGTTGGTTCAGTTTGAACTTCTCTGGATTCCATCATTGGTTTACTTGTGCTTTCCTACAAGTCCTGCTCTAATTCTATAATCTTACTAAGAGAAGCATTTAATTCTTCCTTCTATCTTTTCTTTTCCTCTTTGAAGGCTGAAAACATGAGCATAAAATTTCCTTTTAAATTTTGAATTTCTTTATTTAATCCATCCCTGTGTATCCTATTTTCCTCATTACAATTCTGAATTTGCATTTGCAGCTCACTAATAGATGTATCTTTTCCCTGCATTTCCAACTTTAAATCCTAAATTTCTTGATCCTTTTGTTTATTATAGTCTTATACACCATTATTTCCTCTTAAAATTCCATCTTTTCCTTATTTTCATGCAATTGACTTCTTAACTCTTCTATCTCTAATTTCAATTTTTCCAATTCTATGTTAATATTTTCAGTTTCAACAATTTCAACAGCTTTATTAATAACTGGAGACAAATTTCCTAACATACTGTCATCAACCTCCATATGAAGTGGAGATTGTCCCCTTTCTGTTTCCTATTTTTCTTGTTCTACAGCTTCTTCTTCAGACACCAAGTGAAAATGTACTTCAACAGACATTTCTTTTTCTGAGGATTGGTGAATTGACTCCTCAGTTTCCAAGTTTTTCTTTTTCTTTTTAGATTTTGACCTATTCTCTTTACTCTGTGCTGGGGTTTCTGCAGATCCAGAGGATAATCTTTTACTCCACCTTGAAAGGAGGAGTATCCTGATAATTTAAAATAGTTGGATCATTTAGAAGAATAGTTCTTCTTTTCCTCTTCTTAACAAGATGATTATCCACATTTGGATTCATTATATCTACATCTTCTATCTGGGTTGAAGTTTCAAACTCATCATTTCTAAATTCTGGCACTTCCTCACCAACTATGGTAGGAATTTTGGGTTCAGGAGCCTTAGGGCCTTCGGGGGAAGTTGCTCCAGAAGGTGAAGCAACTTGTTTTGAAGATTCTCCTAATTCTAACTTCCTTCCTGATGTAGGCATATCAAACTTCCCCAAAAATTTTTCCCATTTGCTTTTAGGTTTCTTACGGAAATGGTATTTACAAATCAATTGAATTAACCCATGATGTTTTAATGGCCCTGAACCAATTTGTATCTCTCTATTGAAGAATTAATAGAATCATTCAAGAAATAAGGCAAATTAACCCTTAGAGTAGGGTCTTCCTTCCCATGCCGCAAATGTGTCAACATGCAGAATGCTGGTCTTACCACAGTGGTGAGTTGACCTTCACAAGTAAAATATCTAATAATCCATGCAACAACAGTACCCCAGGGTTCTAAGATAGAAGCTCACTGAAACCCCTTATTTTGTCCCCTAGTACTGACAACTATCATGGGTTGAGGATCTCCCTGTCTAAGGAATAATTCTGATAATTTCTGATAGGTGGTTTGTGTGGTTTTAGATATTTTAATGTCAGAATCTTCTACCCATGAAATAGAAGAGATAATTTTTGAACTCACCTTAAAACACTTCCCATGCAGAATCACCTGACCATTAGAGTAGTTTTCTGCAAATGCATTCACCAACTTTTCATTATACCCTTCAAATTTCCTGACAAAATCCAACCAGCCCACTTCTTCAAATAGCAGAGAGATATTACTTAACCCCAACAACTTTTCTGTAGAAGCCGACTCAGATTTCTTCTTTGTACAACCCATTTTTTCTCTCTCTCTCTCTTGCTTACCACCTTGCTGAAAATTCAATAATACTAAAGACTTGTGCACTGATATTTTTAAAAATATGATCGGACTATAATCATTTACTCTACTCTTGCTCGAAGCTTGCTGTGTAATAATTTCAATTTGCATGGAGGGCCACAAAAAGAGTAGCGTACTTAACAATTAATCACCAAGTGGCTCAATTTACTAAATTAGGAAAGGAAACTCTTGCCAATCAATCATATTTTATTTGAAAATAACTACTTATTTAAAGCAAAAATTTGTACTTACTTCCATTCCATGATTGCTTGAAGATCTATACCTCTACCGATTTGATAGGATGATGCAAGGGTATTGGCTGAGGTGACGGTGTAATTATTATGACATGAATGAGGAAGCTCATGGATGACAAAGTCATTAATGAAGACAGGCTATTACGACGACTTTTAATTATAATGGCAAAGAAGGCGCATGTACCAATGTATGATAATCAAAGCATCGAGAAAGATTTGAAAAAAATTCTAGAAAGGAGTTGGCGAAATGAAAAATGAATAAGTTTCGGGGCACGTGTAAAGCATGCATTCAGACAAAGAAAGTGGTTAAAGTTCCGGAGCACACGTAAGGAATGCTTTAGGAGGTTGGAAAATGGATAAGTTTCAGAGCAAGCAACTAGATGAAAATTTTGGAGCATCGTCAAAAGATGCAACCAGAGCAACAACCGGATGAAAGTTCTAGAGATGCAGTCGGAGCAGCAACTAGATGAAAGTTTTGGAGCATCGTCAAAAGATGCAACCGGAGCAGCAACTGGAGAGAAGAAAATGACGAACACCACTTAACTCGAACTTCAGGAGTTATATCATTCCACAAGAACATCCTTCCAACATGGTAGGCATCGAACGTTCAAACCGTCAAGTTCCAGAGCATTGGCCAGCTAAATAATCAGGCTCCAAAGCATCTTGGAATGGTGCTATGGAAGTTGTTATTCCTTTATGAGAGGTCCTGCAAAATGAAAACACGTGTTAAGTTCGAAAATTTATGAAAAATGCTTTGAAAACAAATTGGGTATACATGTATTTTTATTACAAATTTTCATCATTTTTTTTTTAGATAACATATAAACATTAAATCAAAGACTCTGCCTTGGCAGAGTCAATGCATTGGATTTCTCCTTGCATTTCTACTAGCTTTGTAAATTATTCTTTATTAACTGTTTTATGATAAATACGTAGGCAATGGCCATTAACTAAGAGAGTTCGTAAATCACCATCAATAGGTTTTAACTGAACTGTGCCATTCGAGAAAACTTCAGAGATTTCATATGGCCCCAACCAATGAGTTCTGAGTTTTCCTTTATGGTCTTTATATCTTGAATCGAATAGCAAGGCCCAGTCACCATTATGAAATTCTCTCTCTTTAATATATTTGTCATGCCAAACTTTCCATTGATGTTGAACTAATTCAGTTTGATGAACGACATCTAAACGAAGCTCATCCAACTCATTTAACTGTAAAACTCGTTCTATTTGAGCTCGTTTCAAATCTAGACCCAACTCCATAGCTGTTCGTAGGGTCTGAAGTTCAAATTCAATGGGAAGAAGAGGTTTATTTCCAAAAACAAGCTCATAGGGACTAAATCCAGTTGTAGATTTCCATGTTGTATTGTAAGCCCAAACAGCTTCAGGCAATTTCCTGGCCCAATCTCTTCTTCTTGAAGAGAAAATTTTTGTTAGTATGTTTTCTAACTCCCTATTAGTCACCTCTACTTGACCATTTTCTTGAGGGTGATAAGGGGATGACTTCTTATGGCTCACCTGAAAATGGTTTGTAAATGCTAGGAGAACTTTGGACATAAATTGGGGTCCCTGATCTGTAACGATAGTTCGGGGGGCTCCAAATCGAAGAAAAATTTATTTATAGAGAAAATCAGCAACTTGCTCTTCTCTAGCAACTCGTAAAGCTTGAACTTCTGCCCATTTCGTCAGATAATCGGTACAAACTAATATATATTCTTTCCCTTGAGAGGAAGGATCTATGGGGCCAATAAAATCTAACCCCCATTTTTCAAATGGTTCCAAATTTACCTGAGGCTGCAAAGGCATTTCTGTCGAAGCAGTTGGTCTTCCTACTCTTTGACATTCATCACAATGACAAACATAATTTTTAACATATTTATGCATTGAAGGCCAATCATATCCAACACCTAAAATTTTATGAGAAGTTCTTTTTGTAGAATAATGACCCCCTGAAGGATCATTGTGACAGGCCCTTAGAATACTATAAGTTTCATCAGCCCTGACACATCTTCTCAAAACCATATCAGGTCCACAACGAAATAAAATCCCATTAATCCATTTAAATGGTGCACACTCTCGAATAAGTCGCTGCCTTTGTCTTGATGTAAATTCAGGAGGTACTTCAAAAGTAGCTAAATAGTTGGAAATATCAGCAAACCAAGGAACCTTTATAGAGATAGAAAAACAAATTTCATCTGGGAACTCATCTTGTACAGGTGCTCGATCACCCTCTTCTTGTTTGATTCGAGATAAAAAGTCTGCCACTTCGTTAAATTTCCCTGGCTTGTCAAGTATTGTCATGTTGAACTCCTGAAGAAGTAGTAACCATCTCATTATTCGACCATTAACTATATGTTTATTCATTAAATACTTTATAGCTGAGTGATCTGTATAAACTGTAACTTTATATCTTGTAATATAATGATGAAACTTTTTGATGGCATGAACAACTGCTAAGAATTCTTTTTCTGTTGTCGTGTAATTTCTCTCAGCAGACATTAAGTTTTTACTAATAAAATATATGGCATATTTACCCCCATCCTCATCTTCTTGTCCTAATACTGCACCAATTGCATCATCTGAAGCATCAACATAAATGTGAAATGGAAGACTCCAATTTGGTCCATGTAGTACATGAGCAGAGACAAGCTTTGCTTTTATCATTTCAAATGATTGTTCACACTCAGACATCCAATTAAACTCCACATCTTTTTGGAGGAGAGAAAACATAGGGGCTGCTATCTTACTAAAGCTTTCTATGAACCTTCTATAATATCCAACATGTCCAAGAAAACTTTGAACATCTATTTGTGTTTGAGGTACAGTCAATTGTTGAATGAATTCAATTTTTTTAGGATCAACTTTTATTCCTTCTGAGGAAATGTGATGGCCTAAGACTATTCCTTGTTCCACCATTATTAAACACTTTTCATGGCTAAGGGACAGTCAGTTTTCCTCACAAACCTCCAAAACCCTATCCAGGTTTTGAAGAGCTTCATCATAGGTTGACCCATATATTGTGAAATCATCCATATAAACCTCTACACAATCATTGACAAGTGCTGCAAATATAGCCAAGACGACCCTTTGAAAATCCGCTGGAGCATTACAAAGTCCAAAAGGAAGAACTCGGTATGCATATGTACCCCAAGGACAAGTAAACATTGTCTTATCTTGGTCTTCTGGTGCTACCTAAATTTGGTTGTAACCACTAAATCCATCCAAAAGGAAAAATATTTCCTCCCAGCCAAATTGTCCAAAACCTGGTCAACGAATGGTAATGGAAAATAATCTCTAAAGGTGGCTTTATTGAGTTCTCTATAATCCACACAAATTCTCCACTTCCCATTTTTCTTTGGTACAACTACCATAGGTGACACCCACTTACTATCTGAGATAGGATAAATGATTCATGTATGGAGGAGTTTCTCAATCTCTATTTTAACAAGATCCTTTAATGCAGGGTTGAGTCTCCTCTGTGGTTGACAAACAGGTCTTATATTAGGATCAGTATAAATGTGATGAGTACAAACACTCAGGTGAATCCCCCTCATGTCTGTATAGTCCCAAGCAAAATATTTAGACCTTTTTACCAGCACATTAAATAATTTATCCTCTTGTATTTTTGTCAACCAACTATTGACATTCATAGTTTTTCCTGGTAACAACATAATTGTTTTTGTTCCTGGATAGGCCGAAGTGACAGTATGTATTGGTCGTAACAAAGTGTTGAGAGGAAAACTATGAGGTATAAGTCGGTGAAATCTTGTAATATCATCAAAGAAATAACTCATTCTAGGAATCATATTAGCCAAGGGACAAGGCATCCCCATGGTAACATAATTTTGTTCCATCCCAATTATATCAATTGGTTGTCCCAAAATTTCTGGTACATCCTCTATTACTTCTTCACTCGAACCTATAGCCAAATGTGCAACCTCATTGACTAACTCATTCTCTAATTCTTCTCCATGTTGTTTAATCACTACCATGGCCAAAGAGGCCAGAATGTCTTTCTCGCTAAATTCTTCTGGTTCATCAACCCAGACTTTATTATACTCAGTAGGCTTAGCAGGAGGATATAAAAATAAACGTTTACTATCTGGACCATGTGAAATGGCCATACCCCCTTCTTGACAATCAATTTTAGCAGGGACAATAGCCAACCATGGTCTTCCCAAAATTATTGGATAACTATCTTTAGGTGTAAGTGATTGGATTATTTGAAAGTCAGCTGGATATTCCCATCCATCAACTTTAACATCAACATTTTTTATAACACCTTTTGGAATGGCTATAGACTAATTTTCCATCTGCAAGACTATAGTTGTAGGACTTAAATCAGTAAGAATTAATTTCTCCATTACATCCATCGTCATTACATTAATAGTTGCTCCCAAATCCACCAATGCATTAGGTATTGCTACCTCATTAATTGTAATAGTAATCAGTGGACTCCCAGGATCATCATATTTTGGAGCAACGGTCTTTCCAGACAAAAATTCAGCTAGATAACCATCAATGTGCACAGTGTTTATTTTCTTTGGTTTCCTTCTTGGAGTTCTAATACACAGTGGTTTGATCAACTGATTTAACTCAATAATTTCCTTTATTGCCTACAACAATGGAACCTCTATTTGCAATTGTTTAATTTCCTGAATTAATGCAGTTTCAGAAGCTAATGTCATTTTTGTAGCATCTTTCAGAATTGTTGATTTCATACGCTCTGGAAATGGTGCTTGAGTTTTCTCCTTTGAAGGGATATCTTTACTAAACTCAGTTAAAGACTGACCTCCCTCCTCCCGAGATAAATTAGCAGCTCCTGCTGCTGAAGACTCTGTAATATTCGCGGGTAGTGTAGTATCTTTCTCAAAATTTTGAGAAATAGGTTCGTCCACTACTTCCTCAATAGTGGGCGATTGAAGTGTCCTACCAGATCGTAATTGAACATTTCCACAATGAATTGCATTAAGTCCTATGACATTATCTTGCTCAGTAGTATATACCAGAGTATTTTGTCGATTGTTCCTAGGATTGGGAAGTGGTTGTGCTGGAAGTTGAGGTTGATTTACCTGTTGAGTCTGAGGAAGATTCTAAGGTGGTGGTAACAAATTATATTGTTGATTCCTCCTAGGACCATTATAAAATTGATTCTGTCCTTGATTCCATTGGGGAGCAATGTGTTGTGGGTACCATTATTGTTGTGACTAGTTTGGCCATTGTTGAGTTCCCCATGATTGACTTGCCCATTCAGGTTATCCCCAATAAGGAGTTCCCCAAGTAGGCTATAGAGGATAGGGTTGATTCCAAGATGGAGGCCATTGATTACCAGCCTAGTTATTCTGGGGTCTCCATGCAGGATTGGAATTCTACCCATAAGAAAAATTACCTCCCTGGCATTGATTTAGCAAATTTATTTCTTCTTCAACCTGAACAATTTTTTTCTTAGTATTCTTAAGATCAGTAAGAAGCTCGCATTGATTGGTAGGGTGGATTTGCTCACAAATTTGACAAACATTAACCTTGTCTAAAGTGAACTCCCATAAAAGATGTTTATTTTGACACCTAGGACAATATATTGACAAAGTCTCAGGGTTATGTGTCTTTGCTTGTATACCATCCAACATAGTGTTCAATTGGACAAGTATGTCTGTCTTAAGATTTTCTATTTCTTCTCGGAGTTTACCTATCTCGTTATTCCCTTTGAAAATATTTATTTTTCGGATTCCTCCATGAGTACGTGAAAAATTGCAACATAAATCACATATGTCTTCAAGGTTTAACTGAGACACATCACCTTTTCCCATTAAATCAAGACTTGTTCTTGCATCATCATTGAGTCCTTTAAGAAATATAGTCTTGAGAATCTCAACACTAATGGTCGTTTCCCCACATTGTTTAGATAAGAAAAGAAACCTATCCAAATAGTCCTCTAGACTCTCATCCTCATTCTGCCGAAGTTTAAACAACTCTTCCTTATGATCACTCACCCTACAATAACTCTGATATTTATTCAAGAACATAGTCTCCATTTCTTCCCAAGTTGTAATACTTCTAGACAGTAGTCCCATAAACTAGCACATGGTTGAATCCTTCAAAGTAGAAGGAAACAACTTCAGTTTTTGGTTATCATTTTTATAGTCATAGGTTTGAAAAAGGACCTTAAATTCAAAAATAAATTGGTCTAGGTCTTCCAAAGATAAACCACAAAAGGTTGGAAGGAAAGTTGGAGAGTTTTTTTTCATTTTTGTATCATCATTTGCATCCAGAGCAATAGGATAAGTGATCGTTCTAGGTAGTGGAGGATCATTATTATTATGGTTGGCATCATTACGGTTAGCTTCTGTCCTCTGATCTCCCATGATGTTTAGAGGAATATGCTCCTTGACAATAATTTCATCGACAACAGGTTGCACTACAAGATGATCTTCTGGGAGATATTGGAAAGCCTTGGGTGGGTTAGGCTCAAGTAATTCCTCAGCAGAATAGTCTTCTGAGCCTTGGGCCTCCTTATGTATAACTGGGACATATTTTGGGGGGGTATTTGGTATAAATCATCCGTGAGGGCCTCTTTTCCTGACCATGCAAAAAAGGAAGCCACATATAGTATTTTTGTCCTAAAAGAGGTATTCTAGGTGTCTTCTATTAACACTTAAGAAAAAGAAGCTAGGGGGTCCCCGACAACGGCGCCAAAAAGTGATAGGCTGTCATTAGGTCCCATTACTTTAGAATATAATATTCAATTTGTCGACCGGGTAGTGTTCAAGGCAATTTGCAATAGAAGAGGTCCGAAGTATCTCCCTCAGGTTTCCTAACTTTTAAGAACAACTTAAGATTAATTTTAACTTCAAACTGTTAACTATCAAATTGTAAAGTAATTTATTCCTAAGAAAATAGAAAATGCTTGAACTGTAAGCGTAAGTATACTAATTTAGAAAGCATAATAACTAAATTAAAAAGCATAGAAACAACTAAACTAAGAAGTTGAAAAAATATAAGAGCAGAAAAGCTTATAGCAATCCATAAAATATTTTCTTAACAATAAAAATTCTAATAGTGAATAACAGAAACTACAGAGGTGAAAAGATAACAAATACTTCAGAGCTAAAATTTCATAACAGTAAATTTAATGACTCTCTACAGAACAACATTATAATAAAAGAGAACACTTATCTACTCCCATCGAGTGGCTAGCTCGTGGGTCAACACATTCATTCTCTACTCACATTCACAGCTATTTCAAGAACACTTCTATCAATCATAGTTATCATCTGTAACTCATAACTCATAATTTTAGATAACAATCTCTTTATTCATAAACCTTGGAAACATTCTAACAGTATAACATTACTTTTCACTATATATCTTACTTCCAGAGACCGTATCTTTTATAGAGAAACTGTAACTACATGCTATATTTAAGATGGTATGGATAACCATTGAAAATATCTAAACAGATCTACAAATAACTCGTATATCTTTAATCCCATTACACAGTATTTAAGAGGCTCAATTCGAGCCATAAAGTCTTTAATTCGAAGGATAACAAAAATAACAACTTTAAGAACAACTACATCCTCAATCCATCACCCTGAAGTTCTAGAGCATATTTCCAACATATATCTCTAACTGTTCTGGAGCACGTGCCAGTTGGATGCTTCAATCTGTAACTTTGATTGACTGATTATTATCTACAAAACACTTAAAACAACCCATTAAATCTGTATTGGAAAATTACTTTAAGAAATCAAAAGAAATAAAGTTTATACAAGTTCTTACTAAAATTAAGCAATTATTTCTCCTAAAATTTAATTAATTGGAAAAGGATAGAGAGTTGCATGTATGAACCAGGTCTTTATGGTATTATCATGATGAGGTTATTTTTACCTTATCACTTACCAATTTGAATCCTTTGATTGCACTAACCGAAATCTTATCTTTTTTGAATTGATATGGACCTAAAACACTCACCAAACCATTCACACATCAAAATAACCCCATATTTCTAAAACCATAACCTTTTCCACATTCATTATCCATAACCTATCTTAGACATTCTCATAATAATCTCACTTCAAATTTTCCACTTCACTTAGATTTGTCTCTTGTTCATCTAATCACACTCCATCAATCACCACACACTTAAACATCTCCATTTTTATTGGACTTATCTTACACCCAAAAAAAATTCATCATATTATTTAACCAAAATCATATCTATCACTATCATCCCAAATTTTTAGATTCCATTTCATCACTTTAGTCATATCCATGACCAACTTCCTCTATTTCTAGACTTAGACCTCAAACCTATCGCCATAATCATCTCTTAATATTTTACCCATTAATAACTATTTAAATTTATTTTGTCTATATTTAAACTCTCATTTGAAACAACGTCCATTTACCAATCCAAAAATTAAATTTGCATTAAGTCAAGTCTAGGTCTTTTAATCAATTAATCGTCCTGATGTGCAAGGTCGTTAATGTCACAACTTGCATCATTTAATCAATTATATATCAAACCGGGTGTGTCTCAAAGAAATATACGATAATGATAGTTGTCAAAAATTCTTTGTGGGGGTTTTGTGCTATAAACAATGACTTTAGGTATTGATTTTCCTACTTTAGGAGCTATTAGGAGCTCTTCAGGAGCTCTCAGGAGCTGAACTATAGCGACTAATTCCTAAGGTTTAATTCTTTCTTATTTTCTAATTTGAAATCTCATTGACTTATTTCTAACTTTATTGAACTTAATTTAGACCGATTCATGGAGACAACTAATGATTACTTTAATTCTTAATCTATAACACGAAATCCAATTTTAACTCTATTTTGCTTTTAAAAGAAATCCATAATTAATTACTAAAATTTAAACACTAATTTCGAAACAGAATTGAATTGTGAGGAATTGACAATTACTCTAGAAAGCATGAAAACTAATCTCCATGAATAGATTTTCAACAAACTCCAACTTCATCCTTCCATAAGTTCCTATCATTTCTTCTAATGAAACATAACAAATAAACATCAAGTTTAACTAATTCGATTAACATCTAAATCTAATTCATCTGAGAAACTTGTTAACGATTCTAATAAATGAATCTAACCATAATAAGCTTGAAACTTCAAAATGTAATTCGAGCAAAAATAACTATCCAGATTTACCATTCACCAAGTCGAACAATGATTTAACAACTAAACAATTCAGAGTTAACATCTACTTAGATTTAATATGAAAGAATCATAAATAACATAACTTGACAAAATACCAACACAAGATCATTCCAAAGGTTGAGCAGGCCCTGCTCTTCCTTAGGTAAGATCCTTTAACATAGTGTGTTAGAACTATAAAATTCTGATGATTTCACATGTTGTTCATACCCCTGAGTTTCCAAACGAGTCGTCGCCATGTGCACAAAATCCCTTTCTTCATAATATTTTTCCTATTTTTTGTTCTGTGGTCCGCTTAGAAATCTATATAGGTCTGAAGTATTTCACATTATAGTCCATATCGGTATGAGATTATCAAGGTCTCCCCGACCTATAATGCATTTTTGTTTACATCTGTCGTTTCCTATCGGCAAGACCTAAGGGATGTCACGGCGATTGGAATTCACGTGCAGGCACCTTTCGGTAGGACACTTTTATTGTTTTGGCGACTAAGGGTTACCCCATCGGCAAGAGAGTCTTCTTCAGAGTAAGGTCTTGGCGAGATCTTATTGTCTCACCAACCGGCGACAGAGGGAGCTCATTGGTGAGAGATTTTTCTTCGGGGTGAAGTCTCGGTGAACTCTTTATGTCTCATTGACTAGCACGGAATGAGCAAACACTTTGACCCAACAAAGGGTTTTCAGGATGAGGTCTTGGCGAGTTTGAATTGTCTTACCGACCGGCGATAAAGATATGCATATCGGTAAGACTAATATGCATCGGAGTAAAGTCTTGGCGAATGGCTCCGGTCTGGCCGACAATGCGAATGAATTCTATCAACGACTATCAATATGAGGTCTTGCAGTCTTTCCGATCTGTTTTGTCACGCCGACATGCTACTTCATCGGTGAGAGAATGGTTATGTCTTGGCGACCGAAACATACCTTAGGGAGATTTCTCGGCGAGACATAAGGTATCTATGGGACATCTCCTCGACTATGAATTGTCTCAGCGACACACATGATGGAAGGATAAATTTCGGTAGGACACAATGCAATCTGTGAAACATCTTCCCGACATCACAAGGTCACGACAAAAGTGAATGAAACAAAAGGATACTCCTCGGTGAGACATTAGACTTCGGCATAACTACGGGATGTCCTCACGAGTCTTTAGCAAATGTTAACAAATGCCCGAATGCAACTGTTGGCCAACATGTGAATGTGAAGCGATGTGTCTTTTCAGATATAGATGTATAAATATTCATTCTCAATTGTAAAAAGGGATAAGATTAGAGATTAGATTAGATAGTAGGTAGGTCAAAAATGGATACGGTAGAATAAAATTTTCCAGAACAGAGACTATGATGCATGATTTCAAAATGGAGATTTTAATGAGAATCAGTTGATGTTGCAGCTCATTTCTGGTGTCAATTGTCTGTTGAATTTATTGAAAGTATTACTAAGTTGTCTCCAAGATTGATGCTTTCTGGTTGTTTAAATTGATATAACAAGTTTATTTTCAGTTTATCAGTGCACATTTGTTGTATCTGTGTGCTTAAGTAATTGGTTATTTCAAGAAAATATTAAATCCTTTTGGTTGATCATAGTAATCAGGGAAATTCATCTGGATCATTAAGAAGAGCTTAGTAATCACAATCTTGCATGTTTATACAAGTTATAAACAAAACATATGCCAAACAATTTGAGTGTTCTCCAAAAATAAGTTGCCCATTTCTATTTCATTTAACTTCGCATACCCAATAAGGCACTAGTCTTTGCATTTCACCATTTAGATTCATTCATTCTTTTTTACATCTGTTAACTAAGCATATTAGGATTTAGTTTTGAATATTGCTATACAATATATACCAAATTTAATTTTATTTGTCCACTTCCATCTGCCATCGTGGACAAATCACTGCAAGAGAGAAGATCATAAGTCAAGTCTACCCAATTCATATAGGTACACCCGCCTAGGTCTAGCAGCACCTGAAGAGTAGAAGGTCTAAATCTTTTGACCTTGTCTGTTACTCTAAAACGTTGTGAAAGCTTGGCAACCTTTCGTGGTTCAAACCTGCATTTTTGAGAGCTAACACAGTGATTGAATTAACTCCTTGCTTTCATTCCCATTGATCAAAAGTAGTATGCAAAACAAAGTATTGCTTGTGATTACACAAATTATGATTGTAAAATTATCTAACTCCTAACTAAAACTGAAACATGGATATTTATAATAATA
>VDFB02094804.1:0-65720 GCA_007258455.2 Sequoia sempervirens
TAAGCGTTGGGAATTGGAGAAATATACATCCAACTTTACTTACCACCTTATAAGCCTCATCAGATACTCTTCTCCTTTCCAAAGCTGGATCAAAATTGAAGAGCAAAGGTGCAAAGAAAGCATCAGTGACCCGTCTAAAATGATGAAAGCTTTCCTTCAGCTCCAATTGATAGAAATATCTGTACACAGGCACCATCATCCGATTCCCTTTTGTAGATAGACCTGGGAATTGTCTCATTCATTGTAGTGTACAGGTAAAGTCATATGGAACTGATAGCGAAGGAGCATTGATCAACTGCTCGTGTATCTCATCACTGATTTGTTTGCCCTAGTCAATATGCACCTTTTGCCTTCTTATGATCCTGATGTATTCATACATCCAATCGTGAAAAGTGGATGATTCCGGCAAGCTTTTCACCCTGCTTAGAAACATGATCATATCCTTGACGTCATCTTTGAAGTCACTTCGCAGGAGTCCTTTCGGCCATCTGGAAATAGATGATCTAGGCTTCTTTAACCATTGAGTGTTTATCAACTGTTTAGCTTTATTGGGATCAGCATCAAAGATCTCCTGTGCTTTTGATATAGAGATGTCAATGTATTTCTCCATATGAGGGACCTTGAAGACAATATCAAAGAAGTCGGTGTCGAGTCTCAGAATCTCGTTCCCGGAAGAGTCGATCACACTTCTGCTTTCTCTGATGTAATGAGACGCAACTTGAAGAACAAACTCGGTATTGTGCGCAGCTGTAGGGAACATCGCCACCAAATGGAGGTTGCTGTGTACGATTGCTCTCATTGAATCAGGAAGAGGCTTCGTCTCGGTTAGCTTTGTGAAGTCAACCAAGTCTTGATGACCAACCTCTGTGTCTTTTATCTCTTCAACTTTGGAAAGCACTACAGTCGGCAGATAGACACCTTGATATTTGTACTTCATCTTGCCTTTTGCTTTCGAAGAAGGAGGCTTAGTAGCAGTCATCAAAAAGAACTGGAACTCTGATCACTCTTGACTTGACGATCTTTGAAAATAGATTGCAATCCGTTTAGCCAGAACAAACATTAATTGTTAGGAAACATGGGAAAGCGCGAAATGAGCACGAGGATGGAAAAGCATGAAGCGGATGATGAGGCACGCAAAACGATGCACAAAGGCAGAAAAACGAGGCTCAGGAATGCACTGGTCGAAAATGAAGCTCATTTGGGAAGGATTAGAGAAATCTTGGAAAATGTGTAAGGGCGCCAAAATTCAACGCCCTTACATCTCTGGAAAATTGACTTTTGATGCAAGGGCGCTAAATTTTAGCGCCCTTAAATTTTTCAATGTTAGGAAAATTTTCAAGCTCAAATATGTTATAGCGCTAAAATTCAGCGCTTCAGCATTTTTGGGCTTTTTTTGAAAAGCAGATGTAGGGATGTATGGCGATGGCGCTCGTGCTTGGTAAAGAAATGTTTGTAACATGAAATCTTCGAAGACAATTTTATTCGCCTTTGGATGCAACTCATTATCATTATCAACGCATTGAATTGCTAAAGAAACCTTCAAACAAAAACCCTCTTTGGGATCTCAAAGTTCGCATCAATACGAATGGAGAGAGCGACATGAATAACGTGATTGACAATAACAAAAACGTTAGAAAGAAAGGCAAGGCGGAGAATGGAATGAAAACTAAACGCAAGAATTTGCATTATGTAAAGATAAGATGAAAGGCGCGAATGAAGAACACGCAAAGAGAGAGATATGCGAAATGGAGAAAAACACGGATGAAAAGAAGATAAAAACGCATAGAAGTAAAAAAAACGCGAATGGAGAGAAGGAATGCGTAGGGTAAAACAAATACAGAGCTAAAATCTCATATGAAGAACATAGAACGTATACAAAAAGAAAGAAGAAGACAAAGAAAATGACTTACCCGAACCAAAACGCGAAGAGTGCTGAAGGAGAAGGCGAAATTCTCAAAAACGTGATTTTGCAGTTTGAAGAAAACTCGCACAGCAAGAGGAGAGAAAAGAACATAAAATATAAACAATGAAAATGGCGAATTCATACTTTTAAGTGAAAAGGAAAATTAAAAACCTAACTCAAGTCGAGCAATAAATTTAGGCACGAAAAGTGGCACGATTGACAAAAAACGCGAAAACATGAAGAAACATGCCAAAGCATGAAAAAGTTTAAGTGGCGAAGAAAAATGTAACGGCGCTAAAATTTAGCGCTATTGCACTTTTTGGAAATTTCACTGCATGCAGGGGCGCTAAATTTTAGCGCCCTTGCATTTTTCAGACTTAGCCAATTTTGGCTTCAGGGCAGGAGCGCACTTTTTCAGTGCCACTGCATTTTTCGTAATTCACTAAGTACGAATAGTGAAACTTTGTGAAAGATCTCGTTTCGAAGGTCTTTGCGAGGCGAACAAGGGGGAATGCTCGAATTGACTATTCGAGGCTTAGGAACACATTTTGAGGTGGCTTGAAAATCACTTCGTTATGCGTACTTGAACTTCACGAATCCTAGGAAACGGACAAGTTTCATAGGGGGGTTATCCGTGGAACGAGCGCTGCTAGATTCCGTGATAACAGACAGCTTCATGCACGTTAGCATGTTCTCATCTTTCTAACATTTTATTCAATTAGATTTATTTGTAATTGGGACAATGCTTATTAGCTGTAGTTTTTATATGAATTTATTTTTCGTTGCTTATTTGTTGACACTTGATGTGGTAGGAGACATTAAGAGAAGAATGTTAATTAATATGTAGAATTAGGGAGAGGAAGCTCTTTTGGCTGTGGCAAATACAAGCATGTTCATCAAACTAATTTACTCTATTATTATTGCATTTTGCAGATCATATTGATTGTGCTTATTGTCACAAAAAGGCTGAGAAGTTCTTGTGTGCTATAACTACACCTTCCTGTGGTACCGTTGAGAAAGTGCTGGATGAAATTCCGGTATTGTTTTACTTTTTATTCCTTGCTCTGTATCTGGTATGAAATGTCATATCTGAAGAAGGTTTTTCTCATTGCATGGTTAATGTATATTACTACGAATGAAAATAAAATATGTACATATTCTAAAGTTGATTGTCCAACTCATTGCAAGGTTTCTAGATTTCAGATTAGAAGTTCTAGATTTTTTGTCACTGCAAATTATTTCTTCTTTGTACATGCTAGAAGTCTAAAAATTCATTAATTAACTATTTTCTCTTGATAATTAATAGTAGTCATTTTATCAGCATTTCAAATTTTGTAAATGCATCCTACATCTTGTTTCTGATATTACTTATTGTTTAGCTGAACACGAGAACAGTTTTAGGGTTCTGTGTCATTTCCATCAATTTTGCTTCCAAGTTTGAAAGTAAAGTTCATGTTGTCTGCAGTCTCTTATATCCTCTGTTGCATCAAAGAAGTCCTCTCCATCTATGTCATTACAAAAAGGAGTTCCACGCATCATACAAGCAGCAAGCTTAGGATTTCCTTGTAAGATGATGTGTGAAGCAGTGGTGGAAGCTTATGGGCGTACTCAACCTACTTTTGGAGAGGTATAATTATCAGTTTTCTTCTAAAATCTTTAATTTTGTACTTAGTATTTGAAGTTCATAGGAACATGGCTTTTAAAGTATCAATGCGTCATAGTCATTGGACCATAAATGATCAGGTCATGGATGCCATTGAAGTTGGTAGTCAATTAAGTGCAAGAGCTGCTATGGGATTATCAATAAAAGAGTTGTTTCATTTGCTTTGGGACAAGCAAGTTTGTGACATATTTTCAGAAGATTCTGTCCCTGGGTTCTCTGGAGTGTGTGAATTATCATTAGATCCAACTGCAAAATGTAATTTGTGCAATGGAGTAAAAGGGATTAGCTCTATTCCAAAAGAAGTTCTCAAGCATGGTGTTCAAACGTTGTCCCAAATGGTCTTAAGACTGCTACAGGTATTAAATTATTATTGTGCTTCTTTATGAGCCTTGATTTTTTTTTATTGACAGAAGTCGAAAATCAAATAAGATGAATGGCACATTGATAACATTTTCCTTCTGAAAGGTAAGTGGATTTGTCATGCCGTACATTTTTTAATCTTAATTTTTTTCTTGGAAAGACATAAAAGAACAATGTCATCTGTCTTATGAACAAAACTTAAGGAATTTAGAGGAGTTCATTACAATTGCAAGATTTATGTCAAAGAAAAGATCAGCTTATGCATAGTTGGTTCAACAGATAGTTTGTAATAATTTTGTAAGCAATTTTGAAACACAATATCTTAAGGAAACTAACATAGCATATGAACATCTTTTAATATTTACTGAGAAGTAAGAAACAAAATTTTAGGATTCATGCTAGGGGTTCTACTCTGGATATGTTGTGTCGAAAACTTCTGGAAAATGCACAATTTTTTCTCAAAATCACTTTGGATTTTGGTCTCATTTTATTTTAAGGTTAGGTTGATTTTCTTGCTCAATATTTACTAGGCATAATTTCTGTGATTTTGATTGGAATTTTGATCATAGCCATTCTGCAACAGCATTTAGGGCACTGTAAAACAAACTCTACTTTCATTGTAATGACCCCTTTCTGATGGAAACATTTAAATCTGAATCTTGCATTCAAAGTGTTAGAGATCCACAAATTCCAATAACCACATCTAGTACGATTGAAGATGATATAAATGTTTCCTTCTCGTCAAAGGGTTATTTATTCCCTCCTTATCACTCTTATGAATAATTCTTCTTTATAATTTCATAAATTCATTAGGTAGACATTAAACATCTTATCAAGATCCCAAGATGATACCCTATTACACCATTTATCAAAATAGAATCATTATTTCCTATAAGACCCAATAATTGCTGCAGGCAATATTATTGGATAACCGTGAGTAATGTGTTATATGTATATTATCTTGTACATAAACTGTATGTGTCAACACCTATGATGTATCTATGAATGCTACTATATATATATATATACATACCTCTAATTATACACTCATCAATTGTTAATATATCATTCCCATTCTCAATATCTTATGCATCTAACGTATTCAATATATTATCATACATACCGGATTATATTCATAAGTCTCCCAATCTCCGATTTACAGCTGCAGCAGCCCCTTTAATATACTTATCAATTTGTTTATTTGAATTTATAATGTGCTTACCTCCATCATTGGCTTCCTGTCAGAATTTATATTCCTTGTGCTTGATGTCCACCATGACCTCTGTTCTCTTCTGCCTCCATTTGTAACACAAGTTTATTATGACCATAGCGTACCTCTTCAGGAAGCTCGACTCAGGGGATTATTTTCTTATACTTCGCTAGAGCTTCCTTCCCATATGATTGCATCCCGTCAGAAGTATAGGTGCATTCCTTAAATGCCAGGACCCTTCAATCTGTGACGCCTTCACCCTATCTCACACCAGTGATAGAAATATGTAAATGTCTCCATCCGTTTGTATTCTGGTGACCCAATGGATTCCACGCTGAAGCAATATGTGGCTGGCCTTGGAATGGTCTTCCGTTTACAAATGCTTCCCGTGTCAATGATGGTCCCAGATTATTTCGCCAAACAAGCAATTACCTAGAATGTCTCCTCTTCCCCACTACTCATATTTCTCAACTATCTTTTATAATCTATGAACGGGTGCATCTTTACACACCTCTTCCAAATAACTTATAAATGTAATTGTGATTCCACTTCATCAACTTAATCGCAGCCTTTTCATTAATCAGCATCTTTTGTATTTGGCGATTGACCTCTAAGGTAATATTTATTTCTCTTGACTTGATTTCTTCCTATAGTCTCAGCTTAATTAATACATATATGTACATATTATATTAGTATAATTATATTTATAATTATATCAAATTATTCGATACTTATGATTATAATATTATCTCGTGATAATTATAATCGTAATATTAAATTATTAATATTTCTTCTTATGCATTTTGTCATTTATTTATTTATATGTATTTAATCAAGTATAATAATAATAATATCTTTATTAATCATAATCTCATTTGTTAGATAAGGACGTATGAGCTTTTGATTGAGCATTATTATTTGTATATCAATATTTATAATTTATGATATCTAGAACTGCAAAAATTAGGGGACATGACATTCATAGTAGACAGTTTTAATTTTTTTATTTGTTGAATGTCAAGCATTATAGTTATTTGTTGAATGTACTGGCTCCTCTTGTGGATGTGGTTACCACCTTGTATGAAATCAGTATGTTGAATGAATGTTAGTATACCAGCATTTATTTCTCACTGGTGTCTTGAAGTAAAGAGGTGCTGCAATGAACAATAGAGATTTGAGAGAGCGCATCCTCAAGTGCTGTGATGACAATGTAAGAAGAGAAAAATGATTGGAAAGAGAGAATGAGTGGCCCCATTGAGGTCATTTAAAGATTATGAGTTCCATGTCTGCAAGAGCTGGTTGCCATCACTTGTGAGGTCTCCAAGACCAATAATACTTTGGGGGTTTGCTACAATTGTAGAGAGATCAAAGATAGAAATCAAGGAAAAATACATGAGAACTAGTGACCTATCTATGAGTCTTAGGATGGAAGGGATAAACCAAGGGACAAGTCTAGAGTTCTTTGATGGAGGACTAAGCATAACTTTCCAAGGGTGGACAACTGGGGGAAAAATCTATCATAGAGGGAGGAACATTGAGGAAGAGGCTGGTCAACTTGATAGTGGGAGGACTATTGAACAAAGACAATTCCAATGTGAAGGTGATGGTGAAATTGAGAGAAAAGTGGGTGAGAATGAATTTGGACCCCAAATTAAGGAAACATGGCACCACGTAGTAAGTTGGATTTTGAGATTGGTAATCTGGATTGTAAAGTGACATGAGTATGGACAATTTGGTAAGAAATTTGGGAATGCCAAGAGGTAGAGGGCAGCTATGCAAGGTTGATGGGGCAAAAAGAGGTTGGTTCCATTGTGGCCGCCACCATTAGTAACACTACCAACTCAAGTGCTATGGCAAGTCTAGAACCAATGGGAGATATACAAAAGTTTTCCAAGTTTATAGTTGAGTGAAACTACCACATCATGAGGAACTATAATACTTGCATTACAACTTGAACTATGAATTGATAAATTGGCAAATGATGTTGGTATGCATACTTTCTAACAACCTTGAGAGATATTAGTAATTATAGATACATGGAACAAGACAAGACAAATATGAGCACATGTGGGGAATTTTTAAAGCGTGTAAGGAGTTCATACTACTTTGAATCAACAATGGAATGGTGATAGATTTATGCAACACGATGTAGTGAAGTAGTGAATTTATAATGACAAATGATGTTGGTAGGATCCTTTCTAGCAACTTGAGAGGTATTACGAATGATAGATACATGGAACAAGACCAAAAAACATGAGTACATGGGGGGAATGTTGTAGAAAGCCTTCGAGGAGTTCATACTACTTTGATACAACAATAGGATGGTGATAGATTTATACAACATGAGGTAGTGGAATAGTGAATTTATATGCATGTGCAACACGAAGTTGAAGTAATTTATATGCATGTGCAACACAAGAGTTAGGTTTATGTCAAGAGTTATCCAACCCTTGTGGATACCTCCTTCGTTGACTTCTTTCTTCGATCTAATTTATGCCGACATTGCATACACATAGATTCGTAGTGTTTTCACCAAATCCATAAGTTCCTGACTCTTAACAACTATAGTCTGCTACTATAAAAGGGTTATCTCATTCCTTCTGATTGCCTTAGAGCCATAAAACTATTTTGTTGGATAAAGGTATATATTGGTTATTCTTCCTAACCTTCCTACATAACCTAATTGCATAATCTTCCGCAATCCTAGGTATTATCATAAGTTATTGGTTTAGGAGTTCCTACTCTAGGGATAACATTTAATTCGTCCCAATTTACATAAGTTACTAGGGATCTCAATCTCCTTTTTACTTCACTAAGTTCTTTTCTCTTGCCATTGTGGCACAAGAACTTTTCAACCATTATCTTTTGATAAGGTTTACGCATTGTTGTGTAATGAGCTCATAGGTTTCAGTGCAGAACTCGGTAGCTCTGATACCATATGTAACGTGCCAACCCTTCGGTAAAATAAAAATTTCCTAAATTTACATCATACGATTAAATAAACATGCTAACATGACATTGCAATAAATTTTTTCTTTTCTTTATTGATAATACATGAACAAGATGCCATATCAAATTACAATAAAGATTCCATTTCATTATAATAACTTCACAAGTACATGAAACAAGAATACATACCTTTACAAACATAGCTCCAATGAGCCTTCAAACGAATAGTAGTGTTGTGACCTTTTCACACATCGCCCCATTCAAGATGGGGACCCCCTTTATTTTGCTCCGTTCCGGTCTTTTGGCTTGGGTTTTCTCCTCTCTCTCGCTCTGTCTCTTTTCTGGTGTCTGCCTTTCGAGGGGTTGTGTCCGTCATTGAGCTTAAACGCAAAATATTGGCCAAGTCTAAAATTAGGGTTTCGTCGTTCCTGGTCGATTCAAGGTCAGATAAAGTGAGAAAATTCAAAAATTGAACTTAATGTTGTTGTCAGCAGACATCCAGCAGGTTTCCAGCCAAGTTTCATCAAATTCCAAGGTACTTACTATTTTTAGTAAGTGTGAAATTCAGGACAATTTGACAGCTATTTTGAGATTCCGATCATCACACGACATTCAGAGTGTATCGAACTGCTTGCATGCCAAATTTGGGCGAAAACGGATAACTTACTATTTTTAGCAGTCCAGCTTCCGGCACAAATTTCAGGGTCCAGATGCAGAGTTTTTCTTTGCATGTCTGGATATTCCTTCTGGGTTTTCCGAGACCTTCGCGATGATATAACATGCAAGACGAGACGACTACTTTCAGAATTCAGCCTTCCGAGGCTATTTTTAGGGTTTGCATGTCGAGGTTTCTTTTGCATGTCGGGTGATTCCTGATGGGTTTTTCAAGAGCTTCACGATGATGTGACATGCAAATGAGGATTCTCACTCAGTAAGGAACTTGCTATTTTTAGCAGGTGTGTCCCGGCAGCCACCTCCCAGCAGTTCAGAATCACGAGCCGATCGCGGTGCCGCAGAAACGAAGGGAAACAGAGTTCATTTGGTACGCATGCAGTGCAAGTTAGGGTTTCCAGCTTCGGAGCCTAAAAATAGGCATCAAAAGTCAAAATCTTCGAAATCCGGTGTAAACCACCGCGATCAGCATCCTTCAAGCTATCTACTGGTGAAATTTCAGGTCAAACGGAGCACTTACTATTTATAGTAAGTCAAATTGGAAACATGCTAAAAATAGTAAATCAGTTTCATGCATCAGTGTCAGTCAACAGGTCACGTGGTGAGGATCGCCTCATTCAAATTTCAACTCGATCGGAGCTTGGGAGCTATCAGAAACATGAGCTTACTATTTATAGTAAGCCACCTTCAGAAACAGGCTATAAATAGCAGGTCAGCTAAAAATGGCAGTGTAGACAAGACAATGAAGCTATGAGGATGCTACGTTCAAAATTTCAAGTTGATCCGAGCTTCAGAAGTGCAAAAATGAGAGGACTTACTATAAATAGCAGGGCACGATACTGGCGAAGAATGATGAAAATTTTCCTAAGTCTGGAACTTCATCCAGCAGGCCTGGCAAAATGCGCCCATCTCAGCTAAAGAGGCATAAAAATTTCTAAGTGTGAGTTCCTCCTGCTCAGGGGTCAAAATGCGCCCAGGGTAAGAAGTCAAAGGAAGTCAATGATGTTTATCCTGCTGCCAGGCCAAAATGCGCCCAAGAAGGAAGAGGGGAAAGGTTGAGAATTTTTCTAAGGCATGGAAATCCGCCTCCACCCTCAAAATGCGCCCATCCTGTAGCAGGGGTGAAATGCGCCCAAAATTGCAAAGGGTCAAACAAGTCAACGTTTCTTATCCTCCTCAAGGGGCAAAATGCGCCCAAATGCATGCATGTGAGGACAAAAAGCGGAATGTGAAGTCACTCTAAAGGCGTTAGAAAAGTTTATCCTCCTCCACATCCAAAATGCGCCCAAAAGAAGAATAAGTCAACAAGTCAACATGCTTTATCCTCCAGCTACATGGAAATGCGCCCAAAGATGAAATAAGTCAAACAAGTCAAAGAAACTCGTCCTCCTTAGGGGGTAAAATGCGCCCAAACAGGGCCATGTCAAGACGAAAAGAGGGAAGTCGAAAGGTCATCCTCTTGCCAGGCCAAAATGCGCCCAAGTTTGGGTGTAAAGTGGTGAATAGAGATGGTAAATAAGGTGAAAAACAATCCTCAGGCGTGGTGAAAGATGGTAAAAGCTAGGCGCACTCAAGGTGTAAGGTGTTGGAGAATTTCCTAAGGCGTGTGAGGTGGCAAAGATGAATTCTAGGCGTTTTTTTTTTTTTTTTTAATTTTCCTCCATCAAGTGCTAGGCGCCAAGGGTGATGGGAGTTATAAGGTGTTAGAAATTTCCTAAGACATGTGAGGTGTGAAAATAAAATGCTAAGTGTATTATGCGCCTTGAGTATGAAATAAAGTATATGATGAGTGATGGGAATTTTTCTAAGGCATTGGAGCTTCAAAAAAACATTTTTCAAGTGTGGAGTAAAATACGAAGTGGTGGCTAGAAAAATAAAATGTGCCAGGCACCTCTGTGAATGAAATTTTTTTCTAAAATGAAGTTGATAAAATTTTCCCCACTGGCGAATGAAACAAAATTTCCAAGGCAAAATTTCCAAAATGCTTTAAAATTTTTCTAAGGCACAAATGTTTTGTCTTAGAAAAACGCCTAAGTCTGGAGAGGTGACGGAATTTTCCTGAAGCGTGAGCAAAGTTGCCAGAGATGAAGTCGGTGAATGCCAGCTCCACAGGATTGATAAAATTTTCCAAGTCAGAGCAAAATTCTCAGAGGGGATCAAAGAACGAGAATAAATTTGTTGAAAGAATATTTTCTAAGGTTCAAAATTCAAGAAAATCAAACGAACCCATTCGTTGGGTACCCATGGATTCGACGTTTCGGAGAAAATTTTCTTCTGGGTATCGAAGATTGTCGATGAGGAGTTGATTTTAAAGCCTTCCATGCTTCGCTGCGGCCTTCAGGATGGATATTTTTGATGGGCGCCAGGTTGATGAATTTCCTAAGGGAGATGTGAAAATTTTCTAAGGCAAATGTGAAGAAAATGTATTTTCAAGGTGAAATTCTCCAGACGATGAATTTGAAAGAAACTGCCTAGGTGAATTTGCTTAAACCCTTCGTAAAGATAGTCTTCCAGAGCCGGAGTTGAACGAAATTGAGTATCGGAGCCCCAGGTAGTGAAATGAATTTCTCAAAGATGAAGTTTGTCTAAGGCATGAACTTGAACACGAAGTTGGCTAGTGGAGGCAACAAATCCTTGGAGATCAAAACTTGGTAAGTAAGTTGAGTTTATGTTGTGATGTGTTCTTATACTTTTCTCCTTGCTTGTTTTGCAGGAGGAACGTCGAGACCAAGCGAGGATAACTTAAAGTAATGAAGAAAGTACTCCAGGACTAGATTTCAACTTCGAAGGAAGAAAAGTTGCGAAAAATGGCTAAGTGTCGAAGAAACATTTCCAAAACTTAAGATGGAGAAAAGAATGGAAGCTCGGGCGAAGCCAAAGAACAACGTCAAGAAGAAGATCAAGAACAGTGTGAACGCGTCTGCAAACGGAATCTTCTAGAAGGTTGATGGTGGACATTATGGCGCATTTATTACCCCACTCTCCTTTGTGGCGGTTTTTAGGGCGAATATTGTTTAGGGCTGAGGTGGCACGATTCTGGCCACTCTATTGATTGTAACCCTAGCCGTCTTTTGGGACTTGGCTAGCTATAAAAGGGGAGTCCCCCTCATTTGTAATTCATTAGAATTAGATTAGACATTGGAATAGTAGACATTGAGAGAGCATTAGAGCTAGATAGTGTAGCATTGTAGAGCATTTTGCATAGTTTGGAGAAGAAAGAAAGTTTTCCCTTTGAAAACTTTTGAGGAGATTGTTGTGTAACACATTTTATGATAATAGATCTTTTCATTGATGATGGAATTCGTCTTGTCATGAAATGCTAGCAAGGTTTCTTCTTCCTTTCGTATCCAAGTAGCTTAAATTCATGCAAGTAGCTTACTTTGGTGTGTGGTGTTTTATTGAGATAGCTTTGCTTTATTCCATACCACTAGCGATTTTGTTGATGATAAGTTCGCCTTGTGTGGTCAACTGGACATTACATTGAGTTTAACTTCGGTTGTGATTTATATGCTTATATGCGTCGTTGTGATGGTGTATGCATGTTAAGTCATAATTTGAACATCTTTTGCTATTTCCCTTGAAGATTGCACCGATTTTGCTGAGGCTGTCCGACGGAGGCTAGGTGAAATCTGGTTGAAGTCTATTGAAACAAAGCTCCACATATCCTGCATTTAGAATAGAATATAAATTTCTTAGGCCTTATACCCCTTTACTTTCAGCATATTTCTGATTAGTTTTAGGAAAAGAACCACATTGCCAAATCATACATGTGAGAATTCCCTTTCAAAATCCTACGTTAGCTGCTAACTGTGAAAAATCTGAACAATTATGTAAGTCCCCTCGTAAGAACACAGCAATACACATCAACCAAACTGGGTCTATTCGCACTTAAGGAACCTTGGAGTTGAACGTGTGATCTATCTCGCAATCTTAGCACACGGAATACTTTGATCAAGAGAGAACAGAGTAGCCCTAAACTATTTTTGTTCTGCTGTTTGGTGCGGTCATAAAAAACACATCAACAAGTAGTGAGAAGGTCCAAGAATCCGCCTTTCAAATCTTGGTACTTCAATAGCCTTCAGTGGAGGAGAAACATCACTCGGGTGCTTTTCCACCAACCACGGACTTATAATGTGGTCCCCCACACATCTATCATTTGATAGATGGTCCTCCCTTCGATGAAGAGATTGGTAGAGTAACCAATACTGTTAACCAATTGAGCATAGTGTTGTGTCCTACATAACTAGTTCCTGTGGAATACGACATCCCTCGAGCTAGTATGTAATACAGGATCACAGTGAACTGACAGTGTAATCATCGCACAGTCTAAGTGGATGTTTTGTACATTACACTACATTGATCAAAGAGTTTCATACAGTATTACTACTGAGGGTCATCTATCACATACACTATTCAGGGTCGATTGATTTGGGTATCTTACACTACACATAGGTTTATCCTCCAATGGATAGTCCATCATCCCAGATAACCTATCACCATACTAACTACTAGAAATGAATCAACATAACAATTATTTCATAAGTTCCCTCCTATACTAGAAATATTTATCCTAGGAGCATAACAAGCTCTTCTGAGTTAACCTAATAACTTAGCTGTGGATCTTTACTTGACTCATGCATTCATTTCAAACCTAGTATAGTAACTAATGCAACCGATACTCTCCTTATATGGAGATCATACAATTAATGCAGAATACAACTAGAATGCAACAATTCATTCCCTATGTACAGACAATAAATACAAGCATAAAACATCCCATGTTCAAACATGGCTAGTATAATTAAATACTTATGTTGTACCTTATGTAATATAGTTGAATTCCTCAGTCAACTACTTTCTCCTATCATGGAGTACTTAAAAACACATTATGAAAGCGACTCTAAGGCTTCAATTCCCTTTTCCGTAAACAATCAGGTTTAGCAAATAGTATCCATGCAAAGAGTATTCTCCTATTATGGAGATCATTACAAACATGTAAAACGTAGCTAGGATTGCTTCATTTACCTTTTTCCGAAAGACAACATTTATGCACAAACAAAAAATACAATTCCAAAAGTATTTAAATGAATAACTATAGAGATGGATAGTAGAAGAATATTCCATGCATGTAGTTAGCTTTCCACAGAATGTTGATGACATAGCCTTCTCTCACAACAAATTCCAGCACCTCAATCAATAGACAACTTCCTCTCAAGACTCCATTTTCCCTTACACAGAAATAGAAACTCAGAATCGATAACTACAGAGGTAATTAACAGCAGACGTGTGTTCTGGTATAACACGTCTTCCCTACACTAAAAAATGGATAATCAAATTGGTGATGGTTTACAACTGGTAAAATATATGAAGCTGTGATAACTCAACAATGATAGTGTTGATGCGTGTTTTATGACACAACAAACATTCTAGAATAAAGTGTCAAAGACGCTATATCCCCTCTTGAAAAACTACCTCGTATGCTAAGATTGCAAGTAAGATCATACGGTAATTCCAATGTTTAAGATGAGTGCGGATAAGCTTTGTGGTTTGATGTGATTTGCTGGTTATGACAAGGGGACTTGTGCTAGGCTTGTTCAATTCACAATGGAGGTCTAGACAATGAAGCTCTATTGCTTGGGTCATGGATCAAACAAACTGAAAAAGGAGATAAAGGTTTAGAATTTCTAGTCTACTGCCTAAGAATTCAAGAGATGGTATTGACTTGGTGGAACCAATAACCACGCTTTGCTTCGCCACGTTCAACGACAACTACACAAAGGGGGTGCAATCTTCAAGGGAATGTGCTTATGATTTTCACGTCATGAATAACTACCATCAAATCGAACAATATTTATCCAGACAGAAGTTAAGCATCCATAGAATAAGCTCAGGCTAACTTTACGCATTGAATGAAAATCATCCATTCAAAGAAAGTATGAGCAAAAGTTTCACCACAAATCAATACTTATCAAATCTTGCATTCATCTAACATACATGAAAAGAAATCTAAACTATGATGAGGGATAAGAACCATGGCAACTCCAAAATAAGAGAAGCAATCACCATCAGAACAATGCATGCATTACTTATTACTTTGGCAATCTTACAACAGTTGCTTATCTCAACATGTTTTGCAACATGCTCCCATGCTTTACAAATGAGGGGGTGAGCTCAATTTATAGGCTCCCCAATTACAATTCAATGGCCAAGATTGATTCAGGATCAACGGCCGAGATTATAGAATAAAACCCTAATTAGGGTTTGCTACCCCTCGACCAATGAGAAAATTACACTTGAGGACACTTGTCCTTTTTGCTAAATATGAACCAACAGATAAAATAGAAAGTTGTTGCATGTTGATTTGGAACAATTTGATTGGTTGGAAGATGACGAGGCGCCACCTCAACGTGCTGGATGTCTTCCTTGATCACTTTGGTCTTGTTCCTTAGAATATTTTCCTTGCCGATGACTTTATCCTTTGTGCTTTGATCTTGGATGACTTTGGCTTCTTCTTCTCACCTCGCCTTGGAGCACCTATTTAGACTTGAAGTTATTAAGTCTTTCTTTCCGAATTGCTTTGGAATTCCTTCACGTGCCTTGAATTTGGAGAGGAACTCCCTTGTGTTTTCGCCATAATGGAGGAAATTGGCACTTTCTCTGTGGAGAATTTCCCATACTTAGCCAAATTTTGGCTACTTTGTAATACCTTCAAGATTTTGTCCATTTTTGTGCTCAAATAAACTTCGCCGGTAGGTTTGTCTTCAATTTTGAATTTGGCTTGCGTAGGTTGGATGTACTTGACGGTGTGCCTGCCATTGTCTTCATGATGCCAAATTCTTGGCGGACTTCCTATTAGTCTTGCAATGTGCAAGAGTGGACTTCCAAGTTTTCTTTCATCTCCCTTCCGGTAGGACTTTACACTTTCTTTGCCATTTTCCTCGCCTTGTGTAGTCATCCACCTGCAACAAAACAAAACAAATTTATTTTAGATTTTCTCTCTCCTAAGCTTTGAAAGATTTTTATAAATTTCATTTTCAAGCTTTTAATTTTCTTTCCGTCCAACTTCATTTGGCCATGATTTTCTTGCCGTCCATTTTGTTTGGCCATGATTTTCAATCGTCCAAAATTATTTGGCCATTACCCTCTTTCGTTGGCCATATTTATTTGGCCATTACCTTCCTTCGTCCAAAATTATTTGGCCATAAATTCTTTCGTCCAATTTTATTTGGCCATAATTTTTAGTCATTGGCAAAATTTTCTCTAGACATTTTGATGTTTGGACTTAGGCGAATTTCCAAAATGCCAAACATATATTTTTTATATTTGCCAATGTTCATACTTAGGCAAAATTTCCAGTTTTCTATCTTCTCTTTGATGTGGCGGACTTCATTCATGAATAAGCCATCTCTAAATGCCTATGGCGGACTTTGCTTATATTTAGGCCATCAAGCCTTAAGCTAGGCGGACTTAGCTTAATCTCAAAGCTACTTTCTTAGAGCGGACTTCTCTTTAACTCATGCCATTGACTTCTTAAGTGGTTGGGCGGACTTTATCTCATGTTAGGCCAAGGGCGGACTTGCTCACTTGTCTAGCCACTCAAGGCGGACTTCACACATTTTCTAGCCATTTACCAATTGACTTAGCTTCTCTTGCTGCCATTCCAAAGCGGACTTCATCAATTTTGCTGCCATCTCACATTTTGTCCAAGGCGGACTTCATCATTTTTCATGCCATACAAGGCGGACTTGGCAAAATGTCTTGCCATTTCTCCATTTTATCTAAAATTATTTTGCCATTGCCTCTTCCTTTTGAGGGCGGACTTTAGCACATGTCAGGCCATTGGAAGGCGGACTTCAGCCTTTGGCTTGCCATTTAACCTACTTGGCTGGGCGGACTTTGCACCATCTCAAGCCATTGTCTTGTGAGCTGAAGGTTTTCTTACACTAACTTCTGCCTTCTCCATGCTGAGTAAATACTTAAGCGAATTTCTCACAAATTTCAGTCTCCTCCATGAATTTTCAGTCACACCTGGGCCACTTTGCCATGATTTTTATCAGACTTATCCATGATCCTTTCAGATTTCTTGACGAACATCCAGATTTTTCACTATTTCCAGTGATCTCTTAGACTGATTTTTTCAGATTTCTGACATTTTCCAGAATTTCACCATGAATCTGTGATTTTCCAGAATTTCACCATGATTTCAAAAAAATTTCAAATCCATTTTCTAAGAGTTCCGTTGATCTTTTCGAACTTCTTAGTGGATTTTTGAAACTCGAGCCCTTTCCAAATATAGAAACTTTCTAAAAACAGAAAATTTCCAAAAATAGCAACTTTCCAAAAATAGACCCTAAAAAATAGGGATCTCAAAATTGCCCAAAAGTGCCAAAAAAGTAGGTCCTAAAAAATAGGGGGCCTGGGGTGAAAAACCCTAAAAATTGGGAGGTGTCAGAATTGACTGAAATGACAGTCGATCTTCGTCTCCCAGGCCTTCTAAGCATGGTGATGATGCTTGCACAGTGATCTAGGCTCAATTTCTCCAACTGACTCGGGTGACCGTTCAAAACTCAAACTCCTCATTGCAAAAAGACTGGTGATAAGCAGTTGCGACGCCAAGGAAAAACCCAAAAGAAAAAAAAAAACGAAGGGTCCCCATTTGCAATGGGGCGATGTGTGAAAAGGTCACAATAGATAGATGGAAGTTATGATTTCAAACTCAATTCTCAGAGAAATGCGTATTTCAGAAATTATGGAAGAATGCGTATAGTGAATTCTCAATCGAAAGCTGAGTGAATGCTTCAACAAAAAGTAAGTGAACAATGAAGGTTGGATGGCTATTTATAAAGCCCCAGCCCCATCGAATTTCTTTCTAAAAAGGCATGTGGTTTGCCACCATAGAAATATGAAATATTCAACCCAGTATGTGGTGCATTTCCTCTCCCTTACTCAGTTTCAACATGGTGAGTCGGTTTCCAGAAATTGATAGCAAAATGGAGACTAATTCCATTGCACATGTTGAATTTAAATTGATTGACACCTACAGGTTTAGTTCACAGATGTGGCACCAGATTCCAATAATGGCGGATTAGATATTTACAGAGAAATGGTCAATTCCTAAATGATGAACACATAGCCTCTTTACCAGGATTAATCTATAGAGCTTCTTAACTGTGTGGGATTTGTTTCAACTACAAATTCGCCTGGGTCAATGTCGTAAGGTTTTAAATGCCTATCATCCCTGCGTTTTCTTCCCACCTAGTGATACGCGATTTCCCCACAGAGCCGTGTGAGTTCCAAAGTCCGCATATCATATACGCCAAAGTCTAAAATGATACACTTAAGAAATATTTCAATTTCCATAGGATTGAAGAATAAAGTATTTCAATTTCTATTGTCAATGATAAATATTTCAATTTATTCGATTCCCATAGTTTGATGATTAATATTCAATTGAATATGATATGACCCGATTCCGATAGTTAAAAGATTAATATCAAATCAATATGGGAAGTAATTCGATTTCCCACTATGAGATCAATATTAAATTTATTAGGAAATAAATCAATTTCCAAAGTTGTGAGATTAATTTAAATCAATTAGGAAATAATTATATATTTTATTATATAAATATAATTATAGTTTTTAAATATATTAAACATATATATATATATTTAACAAATATATATTTATATCGTGAGCCAGTTAGCATACATCCAATATATATATATATAAATTCATGAGGTAATAATAATAATATATTAATATCCACATAATATAGGATGTGTACATATATATATACCTCTATGTGTATATGTCCACATCTGTTTCACTTACATCTATTTACATTACAATCATTATGATCGTAATATCACAAGACAGATACATAGATAAACATTACTCATAAATGCATACGGAGGTAGACAAAACTCCTAATTTGCAAACATACAAGCTACCGATGACTTACCCACACAAACTGACTTAGTTTACTCAATCTAAGGTGACGTGTGTGTATGCTCAGATAGTTTACTTTACCGGTTAATCGACCAAGCTCCTCTCCCGAGTGATACTTCCCTTCCCCCTGGAGCAATGGTTCCTATACCTGCATCCACTGACACATGCTTTCGGAAGTCATACGTTCATAACATAAGCAGTATTCATAAACATTTCAAAAGTTAGAATATTCACAATTCAATAACCATCTATTCTCCTTTATGTAGTATTTCACCATGAATAACATCAACTGAGATAACATCAAATGAAAACAACATCAAGTGAGCTAACATTCATATTGAAAACAAGGTACAAGCATCATTAATTCATTTCCAGAATTCATATTACATTCACATTTACCCTATCTAGTAATAGTAAATAGTATTTGGCATTTTGGATGTACAATTTTTTATTTTCCAAACTTGGGATGATGGAGTTGAGATTTTGGATTATGATTATATTTGGAACCAACATTTGGATATGCCTTACATGATGGGATTAATGACCATTTTGAAGGAGGTGGACACTTGCTATATGTAGGAGGCCTTTTTTCTTGTGGCTCCACATTTTGATTGATTATTAAATTTGAGTTTTTGGCTTTGCTTGATTCAGTTTACTTTAGGATGTGTTTTGACAAGTTCATGTGTCTAGTTTGATTTTGGATTCAATGGCCTTTGACATTTGATTTTGATCTTTTTCTTTGTAATACTTTTTTTTTTGTTGGTTCCAATTGAGAAGTTTAAGGATTTGGGAATGATGGTTTTTGGTGTGGATGGGAGGAGTGTTGGAAACAACCTTATGGTAAGGACTACACATGACCCCTATTTCAATGCTTGCATTGGATGAAGTTTCCCCTGATATTGATGAGGTACCACTAACTTCATTAGATTTTTTGATTGATGAGTAGTTGAGACCTTGAAATCTAGGATTTGCATCGAACTATACTAGTTCTAAAATGTCTTGTTCATGTAAGTCTGATCCTTTCTTTGATACTACATGCTTTGACGGTTTTTGTTTGCGATGAGGTATTTTTTCTTTTGAAAGAAAGATGATAATCCATAATTATGTAGTTGGAAACCATTGATACTTTTTATTTTCTCTTCTGCAAGAAATCCAACTTTGACAAAAATGGATGATCCTAGTTGATAGGATATTGGTGCTTTATCCTTGTTCATGCTTGTTGTCACTTGATCATTTAGGATGTTGATGTGATCCATTGTAGTTTCTTTATCAACAATTTTGATGTGAGCCATGTCGTTTTTTTGATTATCTATATGTCCAAGGGAGGCAGGTGCCTTATCTTGGGAGATAGAGGTTGTTGGAGTATGGATAGGATAAACTCCAATTTTGTGATCATGCATGGTGTTGTGACCTTTTCACACATCGCCCCATTCAAAATGGGGACCCCTAAATTTTTGCTCCATTCTGGTCTTTTGGCTTTGGTTTTTGTCTTTCTCTCTCGTTCTGCTTCTTTTCCGCTATCTGCTTTCCCGGGACGCTCCCGTCAGCGAGCTTGAACGTAAAATTTGACCAAGTGCTGAAATTAGGGTTTCACATCTTTTTGGGGTCAGATTTAGTCGGTTTGTCAGCTTTTGAGCCTACCAGTGCTATCATAATGTTTTCAGCAAGCACCCCCCTAAATTTTCACTGAGTTCTGTTAACTTTCTATTTTTAGTAAGTGTCAGTTTAGGGTTGATTTTCTCAAGATTTTCACATTCGGACAACTTCATTGCATTCTGACCACTTCAAGTTCATTTTTGACAAAATTTGAGCAACAACGGACGACTTGCTATTTTTAGCGGTCCAGCTTCTAGAGCAGATTTCAGAGTCTACAGGTGATATTTTCTGATGCATGTCCGAAGATTCTTTCTGGGTTTTTCGAAACCTTCGCAGTGATGTGACATGCAAAGCAGGATGACAACTTTCAGCGTTCAGCCTTCGGAGGCCGATTTTAGGGTTTGCATGCAGACTTTTTTCGGCGCATGTCGGCACATTCTTTCTGAGTTTTCCAAGAGCTTCGCATTGGCATAACATGCAAGTGGAACCGATCACTTTTCATAAACTTACTATTTTTAGCCAGTGCTTGCATGTTGAGGATTTTTCTGGGTTTTTCTGGGTTTTTTGAGATTTTTCAGGCAATGTGACATGCAAAATCATCCAGCAGCCGGTTTTTCACTTTTTCGGCCACTTTCTATTTTTAGCAGGTACCACGTAGACAATTGTTCAGCACTCCGGAACTGCAAACTAATCGTCATGCAACTGAAACAGGGTCAAACGGAGCTCATCTAAACAGTGTGCATAAAATTAGGGTTTCAAGATTGAGGGCTAAAAATGAGGAGTCAAACAACAAGGCGCTCAAAACTGAAGTATCCATCATGATCAGTATCCCTCAGAGGGTCTGCTGACAAAATTTGAAGGCAATCGGGGAACTTGCTATTTTTAGTAAGGTGTTCCAGACTCAGGCTATAAATAGAAAGTTGATCTCGGCATCAGCACAAGGGTAAGTTCACCAACGAGGAGTGTACTGTCCAAATTTCAAGACAAACAGAGCTAAGGAAATCTTAGAAACGAGCACTTACTATAAATAGTAAGCCACCTCAGAAGCGGCTATAATTGGCAGGTCAGCACCAGATCTCAGCGGGTACAAGTCAAACATGTGATAAGGGATCCGTGGCGCGAATTTCAAAGCTAACAGAGTTGCAGGGAATGAAGAATCAGGTAATTGCTATTTTTAGCAGGTCAATTAGGGTTTCCTAAAATCAAGGGCAGAACACGACAGTCAAGCAAAAACAGTATCCAGTTGCGATCACCACGCTTCAGGCATCTAGCACATGAAATTTGAAGACTTTCTGAGCAGTTTCTATTTTTAGCAGGTTGCTAAAAATAGCAGGTACACACAGGCATCGGGCGTCAACAGTTCAAGCCAGTCGAAATTCAGAGCAAGGTGAAAATCAGGCTTTCCAAGGACAAAATTCATTTGATGGCGCAAAATTCAGAAAGCTTTCTAAAAATAGAAACTCAAGGCGAATTAGGGTTGACCAGATGAAAAATCAACTTAAATTTGGCAGTGGGCATAAAATTCGCTAAAATGGATAAATTTTCAAGTCCAGCATCGAAATCCACCTTGAGAAGATGAACAGAGGCGGAAAAATGACTAAGTCTGGGAAACCGGAAGTAGCATGGGGCAAAGGCGCCCTTGGGCTTGAAATCTCACTAAGTGTTCAAACTGAAAGTTGCACATGTAATATGTGCCATGAAGGAGGATATGTTAAATGCGCCCCTAGTCAAAATTGGATGTTGCATATGTAAAATGCGCCCTTGGTGTTATATGAGAAATTTAACTAAGGCGTAGAAATTGGAAGTAGGCATGGTCATATGCGCCTCACTTCAAGGAGTAAGTAATAAAGTTTCTAAGGCGTGGAAAATTAAAAGTACAGAGGGTCAAATGCACCTTGGGAAGATAAAGAAGTCTAAGGTTTCCTAAAGCGTTAGAAATTGAAAGTTTGCCCTCTAATATGCGCCCTTGGCAAGGAAGATGAGTGAAAAAAAAAAACGTCTAAGTGTTTGAAAATGGAAGTTGGCCCCCTCAAATGCGCCTAGGGTCAAACCGAAAGTTGCCTATGGGATATGCGCCCAGTATGGAGTATTGACTTGTGCCTGGCAATGTGAAGATGTGAAATTCGAAATTCACTAAGGCACGAAATTAAAAGTTTGACATGGGTCTTGCGCCTTAAAGCTTACATCTCCCTTTGCACCCATTTAAAACTAAAAACACCAAGGCTTATATGCGCCTAGGGTGTAGGATGAGAAATTGGGAGTATGCCATGTCAAATCCGCCCATGCTATGAACTGGAAGCACGCCCCTTAATCAAATTGAAGAATGAAGTATAATTTGCGCCCAGAGGAGGAAAGGACGGAATGAAAGCATGGCATGATAATTGCGCCTTACTCCAGATTGGAAGCACCCAGGGTTATTTGCGCCCAAACTCAAGAAGTTAAATTTTTTTTTGCTAAGTATCAAAACTCGAAGTTGCTTACTTCATATGTGCCCAGAGTCAAATTTCAATGAGTCTCAGGAATGAAAGAACACCATGCCATATGCGCCTAAGTTGAAAATGGAAGCATCACATGTCATATGCGCCCAGGAAGATAATAAGCTTTAAAATTCGAATTTGACTAAGTCCTCAAATTAAAAGCCTATACTCTTATATGCGCCCTTGTATGTAAGTGATGCCTGTTATTTGCGCCATGATAAAAATGGAAGTGAGCATAGGCATTTGCGCCCAAGGTCATGAGTTGGGGTTAGGAAATGTTCTAAATTGGAAGCATCAACACTAATATGTGCCTTGACTCATAATTATTTAAACATGACAAAATTAAAAACACCACATGAATATGCGCCCACCTTTAGGAAGAAGAGGTTGAATTTTAAAATCTTAAGTGGTGCGTTTGAAGTTAGACTTTGAGGGCGTTTTGATTAAATTATGAGCACATATTATAGGCGAAGTCAAAAGATTGGCTTAATAAATTTCCTCTCAGCATGATCGGATGAGGATTCTCTATAGCGTTTGTATCAAGATGGAAAATTAAAAGGCGTTTGGAGGAAATAAAATTTCTCCAGGCAATTAATTTTAATTTTTGCCTAAGACGGAGAAATTAAATTAATTTAAATTAATTTAATTATTTTCCTAAGTCAATATTTAAATTCCCCCTTTAAATTTAACCCATGAAATTTTAAAATTTCGGACGATTTAATTATGGGGAATTTATTTCGAAGTTAATTACGGATGGAAAATAAAATTATGCCTAGCCAGTTTTGACGGTTGACATCGAATTTTTAAGTGTGTTGGAGAAATAAATTAAAATGGCAATTAAATTAAATTTTTAATAAATTAAAAGTGCCATTTTAAAAAGGCAGTTGAGATTACTTCAAATCGGAGTAGAAATTGATTTTTCAAAATTACTGAAGGTAACTGGCAGTCGGGAGGGAATTTTAAATTTAAATTGAGGAAAGAATCTCCCTAAATAGCAAATTGTCATAACAACTGCAAGACGACTGGAATATTCCCTTTTAAATTTAGCAAATGCGTCAGTCATGATGAAGGGAATAAAAGACATCTGCTAAAATTAGCACTAGCTTTTGGCTATAAAATTCTGAAGATTTTCATTCTCATCTCACAAGATTCGAAGCTGAGATTTATGCTGGTGAATTGAGTTGTGAGATTTAATATTTTCAATTTGAGAGTTGCTGAAAGTGTGAAGTGTGAAGTCGATTTTGCAAGAGATTGAAATTGATGAGGCTTGAATTTCTCGAAGTTTGCAAAGTTGCTGAAAGTTGATTTCGTGAAGTTGCTGAGATTCAGAGTTGCGAAGTGCTGCGATTCGAAATAAAGTTTGAAGGGTCAAGCATTTTTTTTATTTCTTCACGTTGCTGAGGTAAGTATTCGAAGTTGCTGAGACTTTATATTTTGCTGAAAGTTGAAATATTTTCGAAATTGAGGGTTGAAAAGGCTGAAATCATTTGTTTGTGCTGGAGGTCAAAATTGTTTGAATTCGAGATTACTTGAGCTTTAAATTTTCGGAAGTTGCTGAATCAAATCGAATTTTAATTTGTTGAAGCCTTCGAAGTGCTAAAACTTTTCGAAGTTGCTGATTTATAACTCTCGAAAAGTTGATTTTAAATTGTTGAGGCTTGCTGATTTGAACTTGCTCGTTTAAAACTCTCGAACTTATTTAAACTCTTTGAAGTTGCTGATGTATAACTGTCGAAGAGCTGATTTGAACTTGATAATTTACAACTTCAAGCTTCTTGATTTAAACTTTTTTTGAAGTTGCTGATTTTCGGAAGGCTGATTTAAAATATGATGATTTATAAGTTTCGGGCTTGCTGATTTTAATTCTTCGAAGTTGCTGACGTATAACTTTCGAAGTTGACGATTTAAATGTTGCTGAAACTTAACACTTTTTCCGAAGTTGAGATTGTTGGAGTTAATTTTTTATGGAGAGTTGAATATTTCTTTTGGCCACAAGTTGTTGAAGTTCGTGGTTTAAGCTGAAGCCATTAACTCACATTTATTCTCGCAGCCAACTCCACTCACCAGCCGCCTCGTGTTTTTTTTTTTTTTTTAAGAGGGTTCGAAGTGTAATGTTTGCTTCTTGTTTTGCAGATGGCTGATGGACGAAAGGCTGATGTTGCTGGAACTAGCAAAGCTGGAGCTAAGGCTGCGAACAACGAAGCTGTCAAAGAGAACGCCTCCAGGCAGGCGATTATCAAAGGTTTGAAGAAGTCTTTCATTCCAGAGTCGAAGATCGTGTCGAAGTTTGGCAACTTGACAGACACCAACCTTGGGCCTTTCAACCTCGAGGCGTTCATGCGCAGAATGTATGGGCAGGGTGGCAATCTTCCTACAGAAGCATTGTGCAACATTGTCAAGAGTGGATTGTATGCAGCAGCTGGGTTCCAACCAGCAGTTCATTGTCCGGAGTTAATCTTGGAATGTGCCAACTTTTACAACTCCGAGGATCGGACTATCAGTTCTCCGGATGGTATGATCATGGCTAACTTTGCACCTGACGCGATTGGCGAGGCATTTGGGATACTTGCTACTGACAATATGTTGTATAAATCCAAGGCAAAGGTTGACAAGATGTATGCCACAACCTTCGAAAAGTGCATGAAGAGAATCAATACCACGTGGATGCGGAAGCCAAAGCCTCCTGCTGCAAGGCTGCCAAAACAGATAATTTCAGAAGAGCTGAAGCAGGAGTATTGCGATATCATTATGCTGCTCAGCAGGGTTAATGGCAGTCCACAATCATTTGTGTTTGAGCCTTGGATGTTCTTCTACATCAGCGTGGTGCTCGAAGGAAAGGAGCGAGTAAATTGGGCACAGATGATAAGTGACAATATTGATGAACAGTTCCGGAGTCTCAGGAGAACAAAAACATTCTACATGAGCTCGTATGTCATTTACATGCTTGCTCGGATGACAAAGTATAGAGGGTTGGCGTACCAGGAGCCAATTGGCTGTGGATACAATCAGTTCAAGATTCACCAATCCTGCAGACAGTTGCATCTTACGCACACAGGTGACTTCACGAAAGTTAATGATGCCTTTACCATGTATATCACAAGGACCCTTCAACAGAGGTTACAGCAGAGGATATCCGAGGAGGCGCAGATGCTGGTAGAAGAATATGGGTGTTGGTTTGTCCAATTCCCGAAGTTTACCTATTTGAGGCTGCCAGGGTACGATTCATATGTCTACAAATTACCTAGGTACCCCACCAACAGGATGATATTACTTGAGTTGTCTAGGCAATTGGTGGCCTATGACAAAATCATAAGGAGAAAGAAGAAAGGAGGCTTGCATTTTCCCATTGTGTTGGAAAATTCACTCGAAGAATGCCCCACATTGCAGGCAGCCAAGGAGGCTGAAGACGAATTGAAGTTCTACAAGTTGACTCTTCATACCAGCCGACAAGATTTTGATCCTAAGGGAAAGATTGGAACGGTGCAGGGTGTAGAATACAGACACAAAGCTCACTTGGAAGACTTTTGGGCAAATGCTGGAAGTGAGGCCGAGATTAGGAAAAGAACGTTCTCGAGGTTGCCACTCAAGATGATTAGAGAATGTGAAGTGATCCAAGTGCCAGATCAAGTTGAGGAAGATACCAGGCTGATTCATCCGGATTATGAAGCAGTAAAGAACACACCGATGCCACCGGTAGATTGGGCCGAACCGGAGATCGCGGATTTAGACACCTTGTCTATTCCCGTCTTGACATTTACAAGGGCTTGGGTAGATGAGCGTGTTAACAGATTAAGGAGAAGGTCAGTTGCCCTCACATATGACCTCATGGGTGATAAAAGGCCGCCGGTGTTAGCGAAGAGGAAGAAGCAGATCACACGAGGTCCAGAATCCAAAAGGGAGCCCGTTCAGCCGGAGCCTCAAGGGTCGGAGGACACAATTTCCACTCAGTTGGTGACTCATTCTTCTAGCTTGCGTGAAGTCTCATTATTCGCAGACCATAGAGCTTAGAGAAATGAAGAGCCTAAGGTTGGAGAGGTTAACCAACCAATGCCAAGGGAGTTGGATACCCAGAGTGTCAATGACCCTGAAGGTGCCAGTAAGCCAGATGAAGGGGAAGAAACGGATATGGACACCCACTTTGACTATTCCTTCGGAGATGAAGACGTTGGAGCTCACGAGGAAAGTGATCAAAATGTTGAAATAATCGAGCCTCAACAGAATACTGCTCGAGAGGAGGTCCGTGAAGTGGAGGCAACTGAGGAGCAGCCCCTCATTATTTATGATATTTAGCGCAATTGGCTCTCACAGGCGATTAGAAGGGACCAAGATGATGATGCTGATCTGGCAGTTGAAATGGAAGAACTTTTAAACAGAACAAGCAAGTCGCCTAAGCGGAAGAGGGCAAGAAAGTATACGAGGATGGAAACTAATGAGGCAGGTTCCCACAGCCTTCATATTGCTGTCCCAAGGGAAGACCGTGATTTGAGTGATGCAATGCCAGAGAATTACACGATCACCACAGTTGAGTTGGGACGTCCTTCCGGAGCGCAAGTAGTGGAAGAAGCTGAAAGCTCATTTCAAGCATTGAAGGATAGGCTGGTGAAGAAGGAAGGAAAGTACAAGAGATTGAAGAAAGAGCACAAGGCGTTGGTTGAGTATGTGCAACATCTCGCACATCCAGTTGCTCAAGAGAACCCAGCGGCGGAGCTTCCACCGGAGTTGCCACGAGAGCCGATCAGCAGCCTTGAAGAAGTAATGAGGGCTGTACGGGAAGGAGACAAATGGATAAATGGTGTCCGCACTGAGGCAAAAAAGTTTATGACGGATCTTGTCTCAGCATTTCAAAATACCTCTGGTATTCTTTCACGCCTGGATGACGTTGAGCAAGCTTGGGGAGACACCCACATCTTTCAAGACAAAACTATCCCTCGTCTTCCTGTTTTGATGCGTGTGCCCACACAGACTTTGGTGAATGAAGGGGTAATCCAGGCAGGTGATAGGTATGATTTTCGTGGGTGGCATTCGGCGGCATTCACAGGGAAGAGTTTCTTTGACACTGCAGATATGGAGTCCTCCAGGATCAGAAAGGCTATGAGGAATATTCACGAGGGTATTGTTGTGACCCTTTTTTAAACGTGAAATTGACCAAGTCTAAAAATTAGGGTTTCATTTTTCCTGGTCAGTCCAAGGTCGAACGAAGTCAATAAATTGAAAATTGAGCTTAACATTGTTGTCAGCATGTTCCAGCCGACTTTTAGCAAGTTTTCATCACATTCGAGCTAGTTACTATTTTTAGTAAGTGTGCAATTCCAGGCAATCTGCAGCCATTTTGAGATTCACCACACGGCATTCGGGTCACATCGGCTATTCAGATGCAAAATTTGAGCGAAAATAGGTCAACTTACTATTTTTAGCGCAGGCTTCGCACAAATTTCATTGGTCGATGCGAGTTTTTCTTGCATGTTGGTATATTCCTTCCTGGGTTTTTCGGTGACCTTCGCATGATATAACATGCAAGACGAGACGATCACTTTTAATTCAACCTTCCGGTAGGCTATTTTTAGGGTTTGTATGTCGGGTTTCTTTTGCATGTCGGTGATTCCCGATGGGTTTTTCGAGAGCTTCAGCGATGGTGACATGCAAATGAAGATACCACTCAGAAGGAACTTGCTATTTTTAGTAGGTGTGCCCAACAACCGCTTCCTAGCAGTTCAAAATTACGAGTGATCGCAGTGCTACAAACGGAAGGGAAACAGAGTTCATTTGATACGCATGCAGAGCTTAATTAGTGTTTCAAAAAGCCTTCAAAAAAGGGCGTAAAAGTCAAAATTTTGAAAACCGTGTAAAATCCACATCAAGATCCTTCGTGCTATCCACGGTAAAATTTCAAGTCGAATCGAAAGTACTTACTATTTATAGTAAGTCAGATTTGGAAACTGGCTAAAAATAGTAAATTGAGCGCATGCGCCAGTGTCAGCCAACAGGTCACGTGGTGAGGAGCGCCTCATTAAAATTTCAAATCAATCGGAGCAATGGAGCTATCAGAAACATGAGGTTACTATTTATAGTAAACCACCTTCAGAAATGGCTAAGAATAGCAGGGTGACTAAAAATGGCAGTGTTGACAGAGCGACAAGATCATGAGGATGCTACGTTTAAAATTTCAAGTCATTCCAGGCTTCAGAGGTGCAAAACTCAGAGGGCTTACTATAAATAGCAGGGCACGTAAGCTGGCGAAAAATGATGAAAATTTGTCTAAGTCTGGAACTTCGTCCAGCAGGCCTAGCAAAATGCGCCCAGGTGAGTAAGAAGGCAAGAAAATTCTTAAGTCATGAAGTTTATCCTTCACCTAGGCCAAAATGCCCCCAAGGTACAAAAGTCAAAGAGAAGTCAAGGATTTCATCCTGCAGCAGGGGCAAAATGCGCCCAACTTGAGGAGAGAAAAGGTTGAAAATTTTCTAAGTATAAAGAATCCGCCACCCCCCTCAAAATGCGCCCATCCTCCTCAGGGGGTGAAATGCGCCCAAGTTTATCCTTCACATACAGGAAAATGCGCCCAAAGGAAGAATGAGTCAACAAGGTCAAAGCTTTTCATCCTTCTCCAAGGCCAAAATGCGCCCAAATGCAGGCAAGTGAAGACAAAAAATGGAAGTTGAAAAGTCACATGAAGGCGTTCATCCACCAGCAAGTATAAAACGCGCTCAAGGTAAAAGCTAGTCAACAAGTCAAAGGAGTTCGTCCTCCTCAAGGGGTGAAATGCGCCCAAACTAGTGCATGTCAAGACAAAAAAGTGAAGTTGAAAGGTCATCCAGTGGACATGCTCAAATGCGCCCAAGTTTGGATGGTAAAAGATGAATAAAGATGGTAAGTGGGGTAAGAAATATTGCCTAGACATGGTGAAAAGTGAGGCGTTATCCTCCTCCACATCAAGAATGCGCCCAAGGTGAATATTGGGCGTGATTTTTTTGAATTTCCTCTCAAGTGTGCTAGGCGTTTTCCTTCATCAAGTGTGTTATGCGCCTAAAGTGGAGGGTGTTAGAAAATTTTTCTAAGGCGTGTGAAGTCAAAACAAACTTGCTAGGCGTTGAAAGTGGTATGTGTTGGAAAATATTTTCCTAGGAGTGAAATAAAATGCTAAGTGTGCTAGGCGCCTCAGATAAGAATAAAATATTTTCTAAGTGTTGGAAAATTTCTCCAAGGCGTTGGAATATTTCCTAAGTGTGGAGTGAAATGCAAGTGAAGTGAAATAAAAGTGTGCTAGGCGAATAAAAAATTCTCTAAATGAAGTTGATAAAATCTCCTCCACTGGCAAACAAATAAAATTTTCTAAGGGAAATTTTTCAAGAATGCAAGAGATGATTAAAATATTTTCTAAGGCAAAATTATTTTCTTCTTAGAAAATATGCCTATTGCTCAAGGTGGTGAAATTTTTTTCGAAGCACGAGCAAATTTTCTCTCAGTGATGAAGTCAGAAGTGGATGATAATGCAAAATGAATTCAAATTCCTCGAACTCGAGCAACACAGGATGATCACAGGCGAAGAATGAATTTAAAATGGTGAAAATAATATTTTCTAAGGTTCAAAAAAAAAAAAAAATAAATAAAATAAATGAACCCGTTCGTTGGGTACCCATGGATTCGAGGCGTTCTGAATAAAATTTTCTTCTGGGTACTGAACATTTGTGATGATAGATGGATTTTCAAGTCTTCCGCACTTCGCCAACACTTTTTCAGTGAAGAATTTAATCAGTGCTCAAAATGTGAATTTTTCTATGGGAAAATTTAAAATTTTCTAAGGCAAGTTTGAATAAAATGTGTTTTCGGAATGAATTTTTTTTAAAATGATGAAGTCGAGATGAGTTGCCTAGATGATTGTGATCGAATTCTTCGAAGATGAATTTCCCAGAGGTGATGAAGAGTTAAAATTCGAATTCAAGTGACAGAGCTCCGGCTGGTGAGTTAAAACAATGAATTTAAATTAAATTTTTCGAAAGCAAATTCAAAGATGCCAGTCAAAGTCAAGTTTCTAGAAGAGCAAGATTCCTGACGTCGAGAGACAAGTGTCAGAAATACCAGAGAGGGAGAATTCGAATTCTTGAAGTGGAGTAGTGGAGTTTAATTGCACTGGCTAAAATTAACTTCTTCTAGAATTCGAATTTTGGCTATAAAATGAACAAGTTTCTCACTTGTTTTCACAGCTGAGAAGAAGTCGAATTTGCTCTGAGTGAAGCATTGCAGTGAATTGCTTGAAGAGTTCGAAGTTTTAAGTTGTTGAGGTTGCTGAGGAGGACGCCTTGAGTTGCTGAGAAGTGCAATAGCTGAAACCAAAAGGGGGACGCACTTGCTGGTTGAAGACTTGAGTTTGCTGATTGCTAAGAAGTGCCATTGCTGAAAGTCAAAAGAGGCGCACTTGCTGATTACCAAAGTCTGATTTGTTGTTGAAGTTGCCAGTTAAGGAGGACGCCTTGAAGCAGAGAAGTTGTTGAGAATTTAAAGAGTGCTAAGTTGTGAAGTGCGCACTTGCTGGTGCAAAGTACAAGCTTATTAAAGTTGTTGATTGACATTGGTTAAAAGTGCTGAAGGCTGAAGTTTACTTAGAAACTTTTCTAAGTGTTGTAAAAGAAGCTGAGGTTTGCAAATTGGAAATGCTCTTGAAGCCGACTGCAGCCCCTATGCAATGTCACGTATTATTTTATTAAATTAAATTGCTGATGGATGTTATTGTTTGCAGATGGCTGAGGCAAGGACGAATGGAAAAGACAATGGTGCATCCAGGCAGGCTGTGATCAAGAAGCTGAGTAAGACGTTCATGCCGGAGTCAAAATTCATTTCAAAATTGGGCAAGTTGACAGACACCAACCTGGGCTCCGTCAACCTAGAGACCTTCAAGAACAGAATGTTTGGAATTGGAAGTCATTGGCCTTCAACTACTTCACACAATATCGTTCGAAGCGGGTTGTATGCAGCTGTTGGTTTTCCACCAGCCATTCAATGCTCGGAGCTGATGATGGAGTGCGCCAATTACTATGAGAAGGATCATCGATCGATCACGTCACCAGATGGCCAAGTGCTAGCCAATCTTACTCCAGCAGCCATCGGTGAAGCTTTCGGGATCCCGGTGCACAGGAACATGATTTATAAATCTAGGGAGCGAGCGGAGCGGATGTATGCTTCTGCTTTTGAGCGATGCATGGAGACGATTAACACTCACTGGATGACCACTCCTAAGCCTTCTCGTACGATGTTGCCGAAGCAGATCATAGCGGATGACTTGAAGCAGGAATACTGTGACCTCATCATGATGCCGAGTCGGGTTGGAGGTTGTGCACAGTCATTCATTTTTGAGCCTTGGATGTTTTACTACATCAATCTCGTGCTGGAGGGCAAAGACTATGTCAATTGGGCCGAAATGATAAGTGATAATCTACATGAGCAGCTCCTGGGCCTCCAAAGAACGAAGACATTTTACATGAGCTCCTACATTATCTACATGTTGGCACGGATGACGAAGTACAGGGGGATCTGTTATAAGGAACCTGTTGGTTGTGGCTCCCACCAGTTTAAAATATATGATGCCTGTCCACAGTTGCATCTGGCAAGCACAACCCACTACACGCGTGTCAACGATGCCTTCACCATGTATATCACGAGGCTGCTTCAGGAGCGGTTACATCACAGAATCTCGAGGGAAGCCCAAGAGCTGATTGAGAGGTATGGGTGTTGGTTCATACAGTTTCCGAGATTTTCTTATATTAGGCTGCAAGGTTTCTCATCATACCCATATAGGCTGCCTAAGTACCCAACAGATAGAATATTGATGCTAGAGATATCTAGGCAATTGCTTGCCTTTGATAAAATTCAAAAGAAGAAGAAGAAAGGGGGAATAGAGTTTCCAATTGTCATGGGCAACTCGGATGAGGTGTGTCCTTCAATGCAGGCAGCTAGAGAAGCTGAAAGTGAGCTTCAGTTTTATCATTTTTCATATCATACAAGTCGACAACACTATGACCCGCATCATAACATCAAGTGGGTGTTGTCAGAAGAATTTAAACATAAGGCCACCATTGAAGATTATTGGGCCGATGCAGCTGATGAGATTGAAGTGAGGAAAAGGATGTTTTCTCGGTTGCCTATTACTTTGATCAGGGAGTGCGAAGTGGTGCCGGTTCCAGACCAGGCCAATGAGGATATGGATGTTGTCCATCCTGATTATGCAGCAGTTAGAGATACCCCACTTCCACCTCCCGATTGGTCAGAGCCTGAGGTTGCAGATTTAGATACCCTCTCTATCCCGGTCATGACATTTACTAGAGCATGGGTGGATAGGCGAGTAAACAGGTTGAAAAGTAGGTCAATTGCCTTGACTTACAATTTGATGGGAGATCACAGGACGCCCACCACTGGCAGGAAGAAGCAGATTACACGAGGTCCAGAGCCCAGGAAGAAAGAGATAGTTCGACAGGAGCCTACTCAGCCAGAGCCTCCACGAATTACAGTTGCATCACCTTTGGAGACACGTTCTCCAAGTATACAGGAGGTTTCTTTATTTGCTGATCAGAGGATTGCATTGAATCAGGTGCAAGCAGTACAGGATAATATTCAGCCTCCACGGAGAGAGTTAGTTGGCCAGAGCGTCAACGCACCTGTTAGGGTTGATCAGCAGGATGATGATCAGCATGATGATGAGGGGACCATTACTGACCCTCAGTTTCAGCAAGAATTAGAGGAGGCCATGAACGATGATGATGATATAGTATCAGGTGATACTCAGCCACTTGAGGACGATGAGCCTCGCCAGAATGATGAAGAAGTTGAACAGGTTAGAGAAGTCGAGGCACAGGAGCAGCAGCCCTTCGATATACAGTATGAGGTGCCCGATTGGCTTAAAGATAGAATGAGAAGAAGCCCTAGTGAGGAGCTTGATCCAGCAGTTGAGATGGAGGAATTCTTGAACCGGATCAGTGCACCTCCACAGAAGAAGAAAGCAAGAAAATTTTCGAAGATCTCCACTGAGGAGGATGGCTCTCGTACTCTTCACGTTGTTGTTCCACGAGTTGAGTGTGACCGGAATGAAGCAGTTCCTGAGAATTATGTGGTCACGACTCTAGACTTGGGACGCCCTACTGGCGCGCAGATTGTTGAGGAGTGTGATAACTCCTTCCTCGCCCTCAAGGATAGGTTGTTCAAGAAAGAAGGAAAATACAAAAGGTTGAAACGAGAACACAAAGCCTTAATTGGATATGTACAGCAGTTATCTCGTTCTCGAGGGCAGGATGTACCAGTGATAGAGCCTCCAGCAGATGTACCTAGAGAGTCGATCAGCGGCTTGGTAGAGTTGGGGAGGATGGCACAGGAGGCAGATAAATGGGTCGCAGGAGTTCGTGCTGAGACAGAGAAATTTATGGAGGACCTTGCTTCTGCTTTCCAGCAGGCCTCTAGTATTTTAACACGGATGGATGCAGTGGATCATGCTTGGGGCGACGCCTCTATCTATCAGAGTAAGGTGATCCAGCGTCTTGAGGTATTAAGGCATGTGCCATTGCAGTTGTTGATTGATGGAGGCGTCATTCAGGAGAATGACCGATATGATTTCTCTCGGTGGTATTCTTCGGCAATCACAGGGCGTGGCTTCTTCGATGCGGCACAGGCGGATTCAGCTAGAGTACATAAGGCTATGGCCAATATTATAGATGGAGTCCAGAATACCTTTGAGGCTATATTTGCTAGGCGGCTGAATCCAGATGAAGTTAATTTTGATAATTTGAGGGGTTTGCTTGTGCCTTTCTTTGCAAACGTTAAGACCTTTATACAGGATGACTTTGAGAATACTGCTACTTTCTCCACTTTGATCCAGAACACGCAGGACTCCTTGGTTGCTTGGAGAAAGTCTTGTACAAGGCATGAACATTCAGTCACAGTATTAGAGTTTCAGTTAGATTGTGTTCCAATCGATTCTGGCCTCATGAGGTTGAGGTCATGGCTTCCGCAGGATTCGCGGAGATGGCAATGAGAAGGCAAGGGAACGCATCTGATCGATTAGGATCTTCTAGAAGACTCCTAATGTGGACATTTTATTACATTTACTATTTTGGGAGGAGTGGAATCTTGATTGATTTGCACGTACCACCCCTATTCCTCGCGCTTTAGGTTAGGGTCGAGGTGGCACGATTCTGGCCACTCTATTAATTGTAACCCTAGCCTTCTTTTGGGACCTGGCTAGCTATATAAAGGGGGAGTCCCCCTCATTTGTAATTCAGTAGACATTAGAGATTGGACATTAGCATTAGAGCCAGAGATTGGAGATTGCATAGTAGTCATTTTGCTTAGCATAGTGTGGAAGTGAAAGAAAGTTTTCCCTTTGAAAACTTTTGAGGAGATTGTTGTGTAACACTTTTTATGATAATTGATCTTTTCATTGATGGTGGAATTCATCTTGTCATGAATAGCTAGCAAGGTCTCTTCTTCCTTTCGAATCCAAGTAGCTTAATTTCATGCAAGTAGTTTACTTTGATATGTGATGTTTTATTAAGATAGCTTCACTTTATTCCATACCACTAGCGGCTTGTTGATGATAAGTTCGCCTTGCGTGGTCGACTGGAAATCACCTTGAGTTTAACTTCAATTGTGGTTGGTATGCTTATATGCGTCGTTGTGATGGTGTATGCATGTTGAATCATAATTTGAACATCCTTTGTTATCCCTTTGAAGATTGCACCGATTTTACTGAGGCTGTCCGACGTGAGGCTAGGTGAAATTTGGTTGAAGTCTATTGAAACGAAGCTCCACATATCCTACATTTAGAGTAGAATATAAATTTCTTAGGCCCTATACCCTTTTATTTTCCGCACATCTCTGATTAGTTTTAGGAAAACGAACCACATTGCCAAATCATACACGCGAGAATCCCCTTCAAAATCATACATTAGCTGCTAACTGCAAGAAATCTGAACAATTGTGTAAGTCCCCTCGTAAGAACACAGCAAATACACATCAACCAAACTGGGTCTATTCGCACTTAAGGAACCTTGGAGTTGAACGTGTGATCTATCTCGCAATCTTAGCACACGGAATACTTTGATCAAGAGAGAATGGAGTAGCCCTAAACTATTTCGTTCTGCTGTTTGGTGCGGTCACAAAAACCACGTCAACAGGAACTGGCGCTAGAAGGAGGGCCTTCAAGGATTCTTCGCAGTTAGCAATCATATTCAAAAGAAGGGATTTTCATTCAAAAGGAAATTCATTGGAGAAAGAAATTATCATGATTCAAGATGGTGCTACCACATAGAGAGATATTCCCAGTGTTGCAGCCTAATTTGGGATTCAACGACGACCAAGAAGACATTCTTTCAGGATTGAACAATCTTGCTTGGAAGACAAAGGAGAACTACGCCCAGTACATGAGAACTTGCTTCGTGTTGGAGGAAGAAGAAGAAAAGGCTATTGAAATTCAAGTTGCAATTGAAAGAAATTTGCTTGATCAAAGACACCCACTCGCTCCTCTTCCTCGCCGACAGTGATCATTTACATCCTAGATCGAATGAGTTCATTCTCACCCGATAAGTTGAAAAGAATCCTGAGGTCCACGCCAAGTTCACACAAAGACTTTGTGGAGTTAGAATTGCCTACTCGAGCAAGGAGGAAGAAAGAAGTTCGTCCAAGTAAAGAAGTTGAGTCAAGCGAAGAAGTATTCTCAAACGAAGAAGTTCAGTCTAGTGAAGAAAGCGGAGAGGAGATTACAAGTTTGTTTCGAACCCCACCAAGTGTTTCAAGGTTTGCTCAGCCAAAGGCAGTTCAAGTTACCACACCGTGTTTGTTCAGCAACCAGTTCAAGTTACCACAACCCCGGTAATTGTATATCAGAGGCGGCAGCCAATTCAAGCAATGGCTCAACCAGGAGGTCAACAAGGGGGCCAACCAGCTCCTAATGGTGCTACTTGGCTAGTTACCAACCCATCCCCTCTAGAGTTCGCAGATTATCACGATATGCCAAAGAATCCGGAGCATTTCTACACGAAGTATCAGGTCCATGATCCAAACTGTTCTGCTAAGGATCACATCAAGATGTTTGAAGATCATTTGTGAAATAGACAAATTACATACGCAGACGTGGCTTGCAAATTGTTCCCGTATTCCTTGGGAGAAGAGGCCCACTTTTGGTTCATACATTTGCCAGTTGGGTCCATCAGAACATGGGAGCAGATGAAGGAGGCATTCATTGGAAAGTTCGGTATTCCTATCACCCCAGTAGAGCTCTTCCGCCAATTCACAGAGGTGAGAAGACATGACAAAGAGCCTATTCATGCCTTCAACAATAGATTCCAAAAGGCTCTCACAAGGTTACGTACTCCGTACATTGTTCCCGATGCAAGGCAAAATTACTATGCAGCCTTAGATCCATTAACCGCAATGTTTGTAAGACAAGCTCATCCCATTCTAGCAGACATGAATCAAGCATATGCTAAGGCTGTTGAAGTAAGTCAGAATATGGGACAAAATATAACTGGACCCTCTTTATACACTGGCTTGGTCACTACAAACAATCGGATGCAGACTCTTACTCCGGCATGGAATCAGCAAATTCCAGCGTTGAATCCAGTTCCGCAACCAGCATATCATGTTACGCCACCATCAGATCAATTGATTCTCCATCCTGGGGTACCTCTATCCCAGACTCCAGCTACATAGCATGTCTATCTCCAGAGCACGGTACCTGCAACAAGGACACAAGAGGAGAAAGATGAAATGAAAGAATTAGTAGAACAAATGAAAAGGCTGTCATTTTAGGTAACTCACCTCAGAAACCAAAATAACCAAATGCAATCAATGTTGAAGAATTATCAGGCACACCCAGGTGCCAATCGAGGATATCACAATAATCCTCAACACCATCAAGATGCCCATCAAGGACATGGACACGACAACAGCCACGGGTATCGAAATAATAATCAAGGGTATCAAAAGAGGTCTTGGAATACTGGACCTAACAATGGAGGAGTCCCATCACCGCTAGATAACCCGCCGCCTCCAGAGAATCATCCCACGGACAAAGTATTTTTGGCAGAAGCTGCTATGTCAGGATGGTGTTGGCTTCATAACACAAGTCAGAACTCAGAATTACAATGCCATGAGTTTCAAGTTGCTGCTGATATCTTCAAAGGAGAAGTAAAAAGCATGGAAGGTATTAAGAATCCTCCAACCACTGGATATGAAATTGTCCCGGTACAAAGATATGACCAGGCACTAATCATAGAGAACGTCAATGTTGTGTCTGAATATCAAAGCTACGCGCCACCAGAGGTCAATTACAGATTTCCACCAGCCTCGGCAAATGGTCCCGTGGAGGCGCCAGATACTCAAGTTTACGAAGAAGCTCAAGTTTATTCAGAAGCTCAAGTGTATTCAGAAGTTCAAGACAGTTATTCAGAGGAGCCACTTGAGCAAGGTAACTATGTTTTTCCACCTCTCAACAACAATTTTTTGGTTGAAGAGAGAAGAGAGGTGCAAGCGTTTCAAACTTCCGGAGGAGCACCACCCAAGGTGTATCAGAGGACTTACCATCAGAAAGAGCCTTTGACATCCTCGATTCCTCTGAATAATTTCACAACCCCGCCAAATCCAAATGCGAACAACAATCCAAACTTACCAAGGGATTCTCCAGAGTATAGACAGCAAAATGTGATGCAAAACAGAAATGGTCAGTAGACTATCCAACAGCCAGTCCATGTGATGCAGCGTCCTCAAAAGGACAATCTCTCGAGAGATGACATGAAAAGATTAAGTTCTTACGTGCTAGAAGAAGTAAAGAAGATAAAGGTCAGCCTTCCCTTGTATGAGTTGATGAAGATCTCAGAAGTTCGAGACACGATTTTGGGAAGCCTATATGAAACACCAGTTGTAAAGAGTACACCTCAAGAAGCACCCAGTTCATCTAGAAATCCTCCAATCAACACACAGTCACGTCCTGTGCAGAGTGCAAATATGGTAGAAGAGGTGTCTTATGCGCCTTTTAACGCTTGGGAAACTCCACAACAGTCCCAAGGTTTTGTGGGAATGGTACAAGGATCTTCAAGTGAACCTGAAAAGCCGAAGTCTGAAGATAAAAGAAGGGTTAAATTCAATTTTCCCACAGAGCAAAAACAAGGACAGACACAGAGGGTTGCCCAGGGCAATCAAATTCCATTGGATAAGGGAAATGAAAAGAAGAATACCCCTATTGAGGAAAAGAAGAAACCAGTTGTATTTTATCAAGGGAGAGATGAGCCAGCCCCGTTCTTGGTATCAGTTAGAATATTTGGAAAACTATTGCACAATTGTTTGATTGATTCCAGTGCTTCTAGCAACGTCATGCCATTGAAGGTGTGTCAAAGGTTGGGTATAGTCCCGTTGCATACCACAAAGAAAGTGACTCAACTAGACAAAATTGAAGTACCAGTCGTTGGGGAGTTGAATAATATTCATATGCAGTTGTCAGCTGACCCCCGAATCCAGAGCTGTATTGACATATCAGTAGTGGATATACCGGATGGGTATGGCATGTTGCTGAGCCGAGACTGGGCAAGAAAGCTGAATGGATATATTGCAACCGATTTCTCTCACATGTGGCTTCCATGGAAGGGAGTCCCAAATCAAATCAAGATTGAGAGCACACCGAGACTAAAGTTAATGATCACGGAATATGGCGAGGATAACGAAATAATGTTCGTAGAGACTGACTTAGGCTCATACAGGCCTGTCAAACAGGAAGTATTGATGCTGCAAGGCCTAAGTGAGGGAAAATGTTTTGAAGATACCACGAGCTCCACCGAAGTGTTGATCGAGAGCGACTCAAGTGATAGTGAAGGTGGAGGAACTTTTGAGAATTTCAGGGACTTTGTCCTGAACAGCGTGAAACAAGAAACGGAGTTAGGAAAAGATGCTTCAATCAAGAATTTGTTGCTTCCCAACTGGTGCAGAATACACGAAGCATTTCATTCAGAGATCACTTGTGCCATGTGCAAGGTGGCACTAGAACAAGTTGCTAGGCTCGTTCCCCATACCTCCTTGCAAGAAGAACATCAGAAGATGTATGAAGAAAGCAGTATTTTAATAGAGGAAGTTATGAAAGATGATACCACTCGGTCAAAGATTGAAGAGAAGACTCCAGAGATATGCAATCAAGAGGATACACATGTCTCGTCTCCCAGCACTCTTACAGAAAATCAAGTATGGACTTTGAGGTTCGATGGATCAAAGTCAAAGAAAGGAAATGGAGCAGGGTTTGAATTGGTTAGCCCGACAGGAGAAGCTTATTTGGGTTCCTACAGGCTCCAGTTTTCATGCACCAATAATGTTACTGAGTATGAATCCTTGATTCATGGATTGCTCCTTGCAATTCGGAAGGGAGCCAAGGTTGTACATGCCATTGGGGATTCTGATATTGTGGTCCGCCAAGTAAGGAAACAGTTTGCCTGCCATGACAAGAGATTGGGCCGTTATCGGAATAGAGTCTGGGACCTCATAGAAAGCTTTGATGCGTTCAATATAAAGCAAGTCTACAGATCCAAGAACACCGTTGCAAATTCTCTTGCACAAGCGGCCAGTTCATTGGAACCATTAGCAATGGAAGGGTTGAAGAAGTTTACAGTAGAGTTGGTTTCAACACCGGCAATCCCTGATAACATAAAGAATTTCCAAGTGTTTGATGATGATAAACAAATTCTGGATTTTCTCACAAACTCAGGAGTGTTTGAAGCACAGATTATTGATGAGGAAGAGATTGAGGAAGCAGAATACGACACAGAAGGGATTTTGAATTTGAAGACTAATGTAATCCCAAGAGGAATGGTTGAATTGGAAAGGCTATTTGATACTGACAGATTAAGCAGAAATCAAAGCACGCAAGGCAATGATTGTGAAGCTGTCAATCTAGGAACGGATGAACAAGTAAGAAATGTTTTTATTGGGAAAGTTTGTACGCCCAAAGAGAAAGAAGGCATTTTAAAGGTAATGAAAGAATTTCCAGAAGTGATAGCCTGGGGATACGAAGACCTCAAAACGTATGATACATCACTGATTACGCATACAATTCCACTAAAGCCAGGCAGCAAGCCATTCAGACAGAGACAGAGGCCAGTGAATCCATTGCTAGAACCGTTAATTTATCAGGAAGTCAAGAAGCTTCTTTCGGCCAGGATTATTTTTCTAGTAAGGCACTCCACGTGGGTCGCCAATCTCGTGCCTGTCAGAAAGAAGAATGGAGAGATAAGGCTATGTGTCGACTTCCGCAATTTGAATAGGGCCTCTGAGAAAGATAATTATCCACTGCCTTCATTAGATGAAGTATTGCAAATAGTAAATGGTTCACAGATGATGTCCTTCCTGGACGGATACTCAGGATATAACCAAGTGATGATTGAACATGAAGATCGATTGAAGACAGCATTCACCACTAAATGGGGAACATTTGCCTACAGAAGAATGCCTTTCGGCTTAATCAATGCAGGAGCTACTTTCCAACGAGCAATGGACATCGCTTTTCGAGATCTTGTCGGAAAGTGCATAATTATATACATGGACGACCTAACTGTGTTCTCAAAGAAAAGAGCAGATCATGTTGAGGATCTAAGGAAGATATTTCAGAGATGCAGAAGATTTGGTGTCTCTCTGAATGCTAAGAAATGCATATTCGGTGTCACCGAAGGCAAACTGTTGGGTCACGTCATTTCAGAGAAGGGCATATCAATTGATCCTGAGCGTATTGAAGCTATCTCAAAGATTGGTTTGCCCGGAAGTCAGAAAGAGTTGAGATCATTCTTCGGCAAGATCAATTTTGTCAGAAAGTTTATAACTGGGTTTGCTGAGATAGTTAGGCCGTTAAACGAGATGCTGAAGAAGGATGCAAAAGTTGAATGGACCCCACAAACCAGAAAAGCTTTTGATGAAATTAAGCAAGCTATAGTGGACGCCCCAGTATTGGTCAGTCCAGACTATACAAAGCCTTTCTATTTGTATTCATTTGCCTCAGAACACACTTGTGCCGCAGTATTGACTCAAAGAACAGAAGAAAAGGATGAGCATCCAATTGCTTTTATGAGCTCACCCTTGAAAGAAGCAGAATTAAGATATCCAAGCATTGAGAAGCAAGCATATGCTTTAGTGAAGGCTGTCAAGAAATTTAGACATTACATCTTGAGGAGCAAGATCCACGCGATTGTTCCAGACGCCACGGTGAAGATTTTGTTAATGCAGAATGAGTTAGGAGAAAGAAGAGGTAAGTGGGTCGCCACTTTGCAAGAGTATGATATTGAAATACAGCCTATGAAGTTGGTCCGAGGACAGGCTTTGGCTCAAACGATTGCGATGGTTGGTCCAAAATTAGTACAACAAACTTATGTGCTAGAGGAAGTGTCTCCCGGAGAATGGTACGATGACAGTTTATTACCTGCTGAATCACAGATGCCCCCGCCATTTGAATCCGGTGCAGCGAAGAGCTTTGAGAATGAAAAGTCAAAGGTTTATGCTTCAGGGATCGGTTCTCTATAGGAGGAACTATGAAGGGATTTATTTAAGATGTGTAGGAAAACAAGAAGCAAAGCATGTAATGGAACACTTCCATGAGAAGTTTGGAACCGGACATGGAGGAAGCTTGGCCACCGCCCATCAGATTCTGAGGACTTGATACTATTGGCCCACGCTTTTCAAAGACACTTATGAACATGTGAAAGCTTGTCACGTCTGTCAAACAGCAGCTAATAGAGGAGGGCATCCCGCTATGCCTTTGCAACCAGTGATTGAGGTTAGACCTTTTGCTAAGTGGGGACTAGATTTTATTGGTATGATCAATCCGCCATCATCAGGCCAGCACAGATATATCTTGACAGCGACGGACTACTGCACCAAATGGACAGAGGCTCGGGCCTTGAAGCAGTGCACGTCAGATGTGGTCATAAGGTTCCTTGAAGAAAACATTGTGACAAGATTTGGATGCCCCCATGTCCTGGTCAGCGACAATGGTTCAGCTTTTTCATCGCTGAAGTTTTCCAACTGGGCTTTTGAGTATGGAATTACACTGAAGTTTTCATCCAATTACTATCCGCAGGGGAACGGACTAGCAGAGTCCACGAACAAGAACTTATTGAATGCCATTAAGAAGTTGTTAGACAAGAATCCGAAGGATTGGCACACGCAGTTGAGGTTTGCTCTATGGGCAGACAGGAAAAGAACAAAGAGTTCCCTGGGAACGTCCCCATATCATCTAGTTTATGGACAAGATCCAGTTTTTCTGGTACAATTAAGGATCCCAACTCTCCAGTTCATCCAGGAATACCTTGAGGGAGAGGATCAAGTTCAGACAAGATTGTCCCAGCTGATGCATCTAGAGGAAAAAAGAGATGAGGCTCTTGAAAATTTGGCAAAACACCAAGCGGTGGTGAAGAGATGGTTTGATAAACAAGCTAAAATCAAGTCGTTCAGGATTTCTGACTTGGTTTTATATTGGGACAAGGCCCACGAGAAGAAAGGTGATCATGACAAGCTTGATAAGTTGTGGTTGGGCCCGTATCAAATTTCTGAAATCCTTGGAGATAATGCATTTAGATTGCGTACTTTGACAGGAGAGGATGTCCCGTTGCCCGTCAACGGACAGTTCCTCAAGCATTATTTCCAGTCCTAGGTTCTCTCCGAGAGCCTGCTCTGTAAAATAGTTAGATTAGGTTTGCTTTCCCGTTTGTTTGCGTTCCGTTTGCTTTCCTGCGTTTCTTTGTTTTGGTTTTGGCTCGTTACCCTCTGGGTTTTTGGTTTGGCGTTCCTGTCCCTTGAGTTGTCCGCTCAAGTGGTTTTGGTTTGGAATTGGCAAGGATTTTAGGGTTTCCCATTGCGAAGGGGGTGATGATGGTTTTAATTTTCACAACATGGTCTCTTTCCGCCGGAATTTGCATAAATTTTTGAAAAAGACTAAGGTTGTTTTCCTCTTGTCATCATCCAGTTTGGATTAAACTCGTCTCGGGAGGTTATCCCGTTATTGTGTCTCAACACACGAGTCCAAAGATCCTAAATATCTTACCTATCTCCATTCCAGTCATTTTGGTTTCTTGGGAAAGGTTTCAAGGTGTGAAAAATTTTTACATCTTGCTTCAACGCCTTACCAATTTCTCAAAACCCATCGGAGGCTTTAATGCCTGCCAGCCATTTGAGAATGATGGAAGACGAGCTGCGAGGAAGACACTGAACAATATTCGTGAGAATTGTAGCGATAACCTCGTTTGCTATGGACGCCCGGACCGGGTAGCGGTAGGCAATGTCCAAGATGCTTTTGAAGTGAAGATATTTATGGCACCCCGCGTTCATTCGAAGCTTTCCATGGTTCGTAGATGGAAGCGCCACCGCCAGAGCCAGATGAAAGTGTTTTGATTCAATATCGGATTCTTCTCCCCTTTTGAGTAAGTGTCCTTTCTGTATGATGGCCTAAGGAAGATTAATCGAAGTTCAATTCTGCGTTTTTCAACACTTCGCGGAGTCGCCAGATGTTGCGGACCTTTTTCATACATTCTTCATCTGGCAGGTTGGGGACCCCCGGCCTTTGCTCCATTCTAGTCTTTGGCTTCGGGTTTTTCTCTCTCTCGCCTCGGCTCTCTTCTCTCGGAGAACCGCCTTTCCGCCGTACCGGCTGCTGAGGCGCTTCTGCTACGAAACTCCACCAAGTCTAAAATTAGGGTTTCACCGTTTCTGGTCAGTCCAAGGTCAAGCAAAATGAATAAATTGAAAATTGAGCTTAACATTGTTGTCAGCATGCTTCCAGCAGGCTTCTAGCAAATTTTCATCCGATTCCAAGGTACTTACTATTTTTAGTAAGTGTGAAATTCAAGGCAATTTGTCAGCATTTTTGAATTTTCAACATTCACACCGCATTCAGAGCATATCAGGCTACTTGCATGCAAAATTTGAGCGAAAACCGACAACTTACTATTTTTAGCAGTCCTGCTTCCGGCACGAATTTCAGGGTGCAGATGCAGAGTTTTTCTTTGCATGTCTGCATATTCCTTCTGGGTTTTTCGAGACCTTCGCGATGATGTAACATGCAAAACGAGACGATCACTTTCAGAATTCAGTCTTTCGAGGCTATTTTTAGGGTTTGCATGTCAGGGTTTCTTTTGCATGTCGGGTGATTCCTGGTGGGTTTTTCGAGAACTTCGCGATGGTGTGACATGCAAACAAAGATACTCACTCAGTAAGGAACTTGCTATTTTTAGCAGGTGTGTCCCGGCAGCCGCCTCCCAGCAGTTCAAAATTACAAGCCGATCGCAGTGCCACAGAAACGAAGACGAACAGATATCATTTGATACGCATGCAGAGCGAATTAGGGTTTCCAACTTCGGAGCCTAAAATAACGTAGGCTGCAAAAAGTCAAAATTTCGGCATGTAAACCATCAGTGATCCTACCCAAGCATTCACCGTGAAATTTCAAGTCAAACAGCACTCTACGCCATTTATAGCAAGTCAAATCAAACCCGGCTAAAAATAGTAAATCAGCTGCATGCGTCAGTGTCAGCCGACAGGTCACGTGGTGAGGAGCGCCTCATTCAAATTTCAACTCGATCGGAGCATGGGAGCTACCAGAAACATGAGGTTACTATTTATAGTAAACCACCTTCAGAAACATGCTAAAAATAGCAGGGTGACTAAAAGTGGCAGTGCCGACAGGTTGATAAGGTTATGAGGATGCCGTGTGCAAAGTTTCAAGCCATTCCGGGCTTCAGAGATACAAATTCAGAGGACTTACTATAAATGGCAGGGTATGAAATACTGGCGAGGAACGAGAAAATTTGTCTAAGTCTGGAACTTCATCCAGAAGACATAGCAAATGCGCCAGGTGAGTAAGAAAGCATGAAAAAATTCTAAGTATGGCATTCATCCTGCTCAGGGGTCAAAATGCGCCCAAGGCACAAGAAGTCAAAGAAAGTCAATGATGTTCATCCTCCTCTAGAGGCAAAATGCGCCCAAGGAAAACTCAGAAAAGTTGAAAAATTTTCTAAGTGTGGAAATTCGCCACCCCCCTCAAAATGCGCCCAACTTGCAAGTTCATCCTTCACAGAGAGCAAAATGCGCCCAAGTTGTGAGTGGTCAAAGCGAAGTCAAAGTTTCTCATCCTCCTCTAGAGGCAAAATGCGCCCAAATGCATGCATATCAAGACAAAAAAATAGAAGGCGAAGGGTCACTCCAAAAGGTTTATCCACCAGACATGTCAAAATGCGCCCACAAGGCAAGGAAGGTCAACGAGTCAACACTTTTATCCTCCACCTCCATAAAAATGCGCTCAAGTTGAAGCAAGTCAACAAGTCAAAGCAAACTCATCCTCCTCAGGGGGTAAAATGCGCCCAAACTAGCTCAAGTCAAGACAAAAATGGGAAGTCGAAAGGTCATCCTTCACACACATAGAAATGCACCCATGTTTAGGTGTAAAAGGTAAGTGCAAGTGGTAAATAAGGTGAAAGATGCTCCAAGGCATGGTGAACACAGGGTAAATGCTAGGTGCGCCAAGAGTGAGGGTAGGTGGTGAAGTGTTAGAAAAATTCCTAAGGCGTGGTGTGTGTTGGAAAATATTTGAAGGTGGTAAAGTGTTAGGATTTTTTTTTCTAAGGCGTGGTGAAGAAATATGTGTGAGGTGGTGGAAATAAAATGGCAAGTGCTAGGCGCCTTGGGTAAAAATAAAATATTTTCTAAGTGTTGGAGAATTTGCCTAGGCGTTGGAATATTTTTCTAAGATGTGAAGTGTTTGCGAGTGGCAAGTGAAGATAAAATATGCAAGGCGCCTCTGTGAATAAAATTTTTCTAAGTGAAGATGATACTGGCAAACAAATAGAATTTTCTAAGGCAAATTCTCAAAATGCAAGATGATTTAAAATTTTTTTAAGGCAAATTATTTTCTTCTTAGAAAATGCGCCTGGAGCTCAAGGTGGTGAAATTTTTCGAAGCACAAGCAGATTCTCTCAGTGATGAAGTCAGGGATGCAGGATGAATTCAAGTTTTCCGAATTGGAGCAACACAGAGTGATCACAGGCGAAGAATGGATTTTAATTTGATAAAATAATATTTTTCTAAGGTTCAAAATTGAAAAATTAAATGAACCCGTTCGTTGGGTACCCATGAATTCGAGGTGTTCTGAAGAAAATTTTCTTCTGGGTACTGGACGTTCGTGATGAATGATGGATTTCCTAGTCTTCCGAACTTCGCCGACACTTTTTCAGTGAAGAATTTAATCAGTGCTCAAATTGTGAATTTTCCTAAGGGAAAATTTAAAATTTTCTAAGGCAGAGTGAATAAAATGTGTTTTCAAAATGAATTTTCTTCGAACGATGGACTTGAAGTCAGTTGCCTAGATAACTTTAATTAAATTCTTCGAGGATGAATTTTCCAGAGCAGAGGAGAAGTTAAGTTCGAATTCAAGTGACAGAGCTCCGGCTGGTGGATTAAAAAAGATGAATTAAATTAAATTTTCAAGAATGAATTCAAAAACGCCAGTCAAAGTCAAGTTTCTAGAAGAATAATATTCCCGACGACTGGAGACAAGTGTCAGAAACACCAGAGAGGGAAAATTCGAATTCTTGAAGTGGAGTAGTGGAGTTTAATTGCACTGGCTAAAATTAACTTCTTCTAGAATTCAAATTTTAGCTATAAAATGAACAAGTTTTTTCACTTGTTTTCACAGCTGAGGAAGTCGAATTTTCTCTAAGTGAAGTGTTGCAGTGAGTTGTGGCTTGAAGAGTTTGAAATTTTGCTAAGTCTGAGTGAGTTGCTGAAGTTCGAATTTTGTTGAAGCTCAAATTTGCAGCTGAAAGGACGCCTTGAAGTTGCTGAGGGAGGTACGCCCTTGCTGGTTAAAGAAGTATTTGCTGAAGTATAGAGGTACGCCCTTGCTGGTTAGAGAGGCTTTTGCTGAGGATTATGCTGAGAGGACGCCTTATAGTGAATTGAATTGTTGAGAACTTAAAAGGCACGAACTTGCTAGTTTGCTGATTGCTGATTGCTGATACAAGGTTACGAAGTTCAAATTGCTGATTGGGGTGGTGGAGTGAAGTACTTAGAAATCTGTTCTAAGTGTTGGAATTCAAGAAAAGAAGCTGAGGTTTGCAAACACGAGAGTTATTGCAGCTTCTAGAAATTGACTGCAGCCCCTACACAATGCCTTATTTTATTAAATTTAATTGCTGATGAATGTTTGTTATGTTGCAGATGGCTGAAGCGAGGACGACCGGAAAGGACAATGGTGCCTCAAGACAAGCTGTGATCAAGAAGCTCAGCAAAACGTTCATGCCAGAGTCGAAGTTTATTTCAAAGCTGGGCAAGTTGACAGACACTAACCTGGGCTCCGTCAACCTGGAGACCTTCAAGAACAGGATGTTTGGAATTGGAAGTCATCGGGCTTCAGTCACTTCGCACAACATCGTCCGAAGTGGGCTATATGCAGCTGCTGGTTTTCCACCAGCCATTCAATGCTCGGAGCTGATGATGGAGTGTGCTAATTGCTACGAGAAGGAACACCGGTCGATCATGTCACCAGATGGCCAAGTGCTCGCTAATCTTACTCCGGCAGCCATTGGCGAAGCTTTCGGGATCCCGGTGCACAGGAACATGATTTATAAATCCAGGGAGTGAGCGGAGCGGATGTATGCTTCTGCTTTTGAGCGATGCATGGATACAATTAATACCCACTGGATGAGCACTCCCAAGCCTTCTCGAACGAAGTTTCCCAAACAGATCATAGCGGACGACTTGAAGCAGGAATACTGTGATCTCATCATGATGCTAAGCAGGGTTGGAGGTTGTGCACAGTCTTTCATCTTTGAACCTTGGATGTTTTACTACATCAACCTGGTGCTAGAAGGCAAGGATTATGTCCATTGGGCAGAGATGATCAGCGACAACATACACGAGCAGCTCCTGGGCTTGAGGAGAACGAAGACATTTTATATGAACTCCTATGTCATTTATATGTTGGCATGGATGACGAAGTATAGGGGGATATCTTACAAAGAACCTGTTGGATGCGGCTCTCATCAGTTCAAGATCTATGATGCCTGTCCACAGTTGCACCTGTCGAGCACAACCCACTACAAGCGTGTCAACGACTCATTCACCATGTACATCACGAGGCTGTTGCAGGAATGGTTGCAACACAGAATCTCGAAGGAAGCCCAGGAGCTAATTGAAAGGTACGGGTGTTGGTTCATTCAGTTTCCGAGATTCTCTTACATTAGGCTGCAAGGTTTCTCATCATACCCATATAGGCTACCTAAGTACCCAACAGATAGAATATTAATGCTAGAGATATCTAGACAGTTGCTGGCCTTTGATAAAATCCAAAAGAAGAAGAAAAAGGGAGGAGTAGAATTTCCAATTGTTATGGGCAACTCGGATGAGGTGTGTCCTTCGATGCAGGCAGCTAGAGAGGCTGAAAGTGAGCTTCAATTTTATCATTTTTTGTATCATACTAGCCGACAGCACTACGACCCACATCATAACATCAATTGGGTTCTGTCAGAGGAGTTCAAGCATAAGGCCACCATAGAGGATTATTGGGCTGATGCAGTTGATGAGATTGAAGTAAGGAAGAGGATGTTCTCTCGATTGCCTATTACTCTGATCAGGGAGTGTGAGGTAGTACCGGTTCCAGACCAAGTGAACGAAGATATGGATGTTGTCCATCCTGATTATGCAGCTGTTCGAGATACTCCACTTCCACCTCCCGATTGGTCAGAGCTCGAGGTTGCTGATTTGGATACTCTCTCCATCCCAGTTATGACATTTACTAGAGCATGGGTTGATAGGCGGGTGAACAGATTGAAGAGTAGGTCAATTGCCATGACTTACAATATGATGGGAGATCACAGGACGCCCACCACTGGCAGGAAGAAGCAGATTACAAGAGGTCCAGAGTCCAGGAAGAAGGAAATAGTTAGACAGGAGCCTACTCAGCCAGAGCCTCCACGAGTCACAGTTGCAACACCTTTGGAGACACGTTCTCCAAGCATACAGGAGGTCTCTTTGTTTGCTGATCAGAGGGTTACATTGAACCAGGTACAGGCAGTACAGGGTGATTTTCAGCCTCCACGGAGGGAGTTCGTTGGCCAGAGTGCCAACGTACCTGTTAGGATTGATCAGCATGATGATGAGGGGACTATTACTGACCCTCAGTTTCAGCAGGAGTTGGAGGCGGCCATGAACGAAGATGATGATATAGTGTCAGGTGATACTCAGCCACTTGAGGACGATGAGCCTCGCCAGAATGATGAAGAAGTTGAGCAGGTTAGAGAGGTCGAGGCACAGGAGCAGCAGCCCTTTGACATATAGTATGATGTGCCCGATTGGCTTAGGGACAGAATGAGGAGAAGCCCTAGTGAGGAAATTGATCCAGCAGTTGAGATGGAGTTCTTAAACCGGATCAATGCACCTCCACAGAAGAAGAAAGCAAGAAAATTTTCGAAGATCTCCACTGAGGGGGATGGCTCTCGTACCCTTCATGTAGCTGTGCCACGAGTTGAGTGTGACCGGAATGAAGCAGTTCCTGAGAATTATGTGGTCACCACTCTGGATTTGGGACGCCCTACTGGTGCTCAGATTGTGGAAGAGTGTGATAATTCTTACCTTGCCCTCAAGGATAGGTTATTCAAGAAGGAAGGGAAGTATAAGAAGCTGAAAAGAGAACACAAAGCCTTAATTGGATATGTACAGCAGTTATCTCGTTCTCGAGGGCAGGATGTACCAGTGATAGAGCCTCCAGCAGATGTACCTAGAGAGTCGATCAGCGGCTTGGTAGAGTTGGGGAGGATGGCACAGGAGCAGATAAATGGGTCACAGGAGTTCGTGCCGAGACAGAGGGATTTATGGAGGACCTTGCTTCTGCTTTCCAGCAGGCCTCTAGTATTTTAACACGGATGGATGCAGTGGATCATGCTTGGGGCGACGCCTCTATCTATCAGAGTAAGGTGATCCAGCGTCTTGAGGTATTAAGGCATGTGCCATTGCAGTTGCTGATTGATGGAGGCGTCATTCAGGAGAATGACCGATATGATTTCTCTCGGTGGTATTCTTCGGCGATCACTGGGCGTGGTTTCTTCGATGCGGCACAGGCGGATTCAGCTAGAGTACATAAGGCTATGGCCAATATTATAGATGGAGTCCAGAATACCTTTGAGGCTATATTTGCTAGGCGGCTGAATCCAGATGAAGTTAATTTTGATAATTTGAGGGGTTTGCTGGTGCCTTTCTTTGCAGACGTTAAGACCTTTATACAGGATGACTTTGAGAATACTGCTACTTTCTCCACTTTGATCCAGAACACGCAGGACTCCTTGGTTGCTTGGAGAAAGTCTTGTACAAGGCATGAACATTCAGTCACAGTATTAGAGTTTCAGTTAGATTGTGTTCCACCGATTTCAGTTCAGGAAGTTGAGGCTGTGCTTCGCAGATTCGTGGAGTTGGCAGTCAGAGAGAAGGCAAGTGGGAACGCACTACTGGACGAGGATCTTCTAGAAGACTGAATATGGGCATTTATTACATTTACTATTTATGGGAGTGAGTGGGAATCTTTGATTCATTTAATGTACCACTCCCTATTCTGGCAGTTTTTAGGGTTAGGGCTGAGGTGGCACGATTCTGGCCACTCTATTAATTGTAACCCTAGCCGTCTTTTGGGACTTGGCTAGCTATAAAAGGGGGAGTCCCCCTCATTTGTAATTCATTAGAACAGGAAATTAGATCAGGCATTAGCATTAGAGCTAGAGATTGGAGAGATTGCATAGTAGTCATTTTGCTTAGCATAGTGTGGAAGAGAAAGAAAGTTTTCCCTTTGAAAACTTTTGAGGAGATTGTTGTGTAACACTTTTTATGATAATTGATCTTTTCATTGATGGTGGAATTCGTCTTGTCATGAATAGCTAGCAAGGTCTCTTCTTCCTTTCAATCCAAGTAGCTTAATTTCTTGCAAGTAGTTTACTTTGATGTGTGGTGTTTTATTGAGGTAGCTTCACTTTATTCCATACCACTAGCGGCTTGTTGATGATAAGTCCGCCTTGCGTGGTCAACTGGACCTTATCTTGAGTTTAACTTCGGTTGTGGTTTACATGCTTATATGCGTCGTTTTGATGGTATATGTATGTTAAATTATAACTTGAACATCTTTTGCTATCCCCTTGAAGATTGCACCGATTTTACTGAGGCTGTCCGACGTGAGGCTAGGTGAAATCTGGTTGAAGTCTATTGAAACGAAGCTCCACATATCCTGCATTTAGAGTAGAATATAAATTTCTTAGGCCCTATACCCTTTTATTTTCCGCACATTTCTGATTAGCTTTAGGAAAACGAACCACATTGCCAAATCATACACGCAAGAATCCCCTTCAAAATCATATATTAGCTGCTAACTGCAAGAAATCTGAACAATTGTGTAAGTCCCCTCGTAAGAACACAACAAATACACATCAACCAAACTGGGTCTATTCGCACTTAAGGAACCTTGGAGTTGAACGTGTGATCTATCTCGCAATCTTAGCACACGGAATACTTTGATCAAGAGAGAATGGAGTAGCCCTAAACTATTTCGTTCTGCTGTTTGGTGCGGTCACAAAAAACACATCAACAGGTAGATTTGACCGCAGAGCTCCTCAGCATCAGCAGCCACAGCCACAGGTAAACAGAGATTTATAGTATGCAGTCAGCAAGATTACCTTGCCTTACTTTGATGGTTCTGATAAGAGTTCAGCGAGGTCTTGGGTATAGAAGTTAGACAACTACCTATCATTGAGACCTATGCAGGAGGACGAGGCCATTAAGTTTGCCACACTGCATCTTGATGGATTGGCGCATGATTGGTGGCATCACGACATGTACACACTTGGCCATCATGCAGTTACTACTTACCAGGAGTTCACCAACAGACTCATAGAGCGTTTCGACAAGAAGGATCCAGAACTCTACTTCAGGGAGCTAGCTCAACTTAGACAAACAGGTAGTTTGGATGCCTACGTCGGTGACTTTCAGAGGGTTGCAGTCATGGTGACAGGCATTTCAGAGAGGAGACTTGTTATTCCCTTTGTCGAGGGTTTGATGGAGCCTATGAGAGGTTGGATCAAGGCATTTAATCCTCCTACTCTTCAAGAGGCCATGAGGAAGGCACGTAGTATGGAGCTTGCGGCACCTTGCAGCAAGTTCACTTCAGGCTCGACACCCTATACGAGGCCTAATAGGTCATTTGACAGGAATAGGCCATTTGACAGGAAGAGGGATCCACCTGATCCTAAGAGACAAAATGCACCACCATTTGACAGGGAAACATTAAATGATTTATGAAAGAAAAAATTATGTTTTTGGTGCAAGGCACCCTATGATGAGAAACATGTATGCCCTCTTCGTCCCAAGGTGAAAAATAACCAGATGGAGTGGTTTTATGAGGGAGAAGAGCAATCTGATCTGTCAGACTAGCAAGCTGATTCAGAGCATTCAGATGATGAAAGGTCTGAAAATGACGGTGAAAATGAAGGAGGAAGGAAGCTACAGGAGGCACATTTGACTAGTCTTCAGAGAGATGGATCTTTTAGACTTCGTGGGCTCCTAGCAGGTCAGAAAGTAATCACTCTACTCGACACTGATGCTACTCATAATTTCATAGATGCACGGTTGGTAGAGAGACGAGGTATATAGACAGAAGAGTTTGAGGGTATTCGAGTCAAGGTGGCTGATGGGTACACCCTCAAATGTGATAGAAAGATAACAGATCTTCCGATGCGGCTGAACAACTATGAGTTCAAGACTGAATTCTATGTTGCTAATATGGGAGATACTGATGTGGTTCTTGGGATGGCATGGCTTCACGATTTGGGTGAGTTCACACTCAATCTACGGGATATGGAGATGAAGTTCAAGGTAAACGGGAAACCTCATGTCATGAAGGCCATCGGAGATAGTAATTTGAGGATGGTATCGTACAGGCGGATGGAGAGACTCATTCGTCATGATATGGTTGATTGGGCTGCAAAGTGTATGTTATTGCTAGCACAGCAGGAGCAGCAGAAGGTTGAGGACCATCTAGACATTCAGATACTGAGGACTAAACACTCTAAAGTGTTTAGCGACATTCCACCTGGCAGACCTCCAGACAGAGGCACTGAGCACATTATCGAGTTGGAGGAGGGCGCGAAGCCCATTATGATTACACCCTACAGGCATCCGAAACGGCTCAAGGATGAGAAGAGAAGACAATCAATGAGCTGTTGGCTATGGGGCATATCAGACCTAGCAAGTCACCTTTTGCTTCATCGGTCATATTGGTGAAGAAAAACGATGGATCACTCCGGATGTGTATAGATTACCGTCAACTCAATAAGAAGACAATTAAGAACAGGTACCTGATACCTCGCATCGAAGAGTTGATTGATGAGTTGCATGGTGCTATCTTCTTCACGAAGATTGACTTGAGATCTGGGTACCATCAGATTCAGATGAGGGAGCAGGACATTGAGAAAACCGCTTTCAGATGCCATTGCGGTCACTTCAAGTTCTTGGTTATGCCTTTTGGTCTAACCAATGCACCTACTACCTTTCAGGCTACCATGAACAGGGTCTTCAGTTCTCAGTTGCGGAGATTTGTGTTGGTCTTCTTCGATGACATCCTGGTGTACAGTAGGTCATGGGAGGAGCATTTAGCTCACTTGGATACAGTTTTGGGTATCTTGGCGAAGAAGTCCTTTTATGCCAAGGAGTCCAAGTGTGAGCTAGGCATGGCTGAGTTGTTGTATCTTGGGCACATCATCAGTGCCAAGGGAGTTAGTATGGACCCTGAGAAGGTCCGAGCTATAGTTGAGTGGCCAGTACCAGAGAACCTTACGCAGCTCAGAGGATTCATTGGGTTGTGTGCTTTTTATAGGAGATTTGTTAGTGGGTTCTCATGTCACGCTACACCCCACTGATTTGACAAAGGGACTTTTGCTTGGTCACCACACAGGAGTGCTTTGACAGGTTTAAGGTGATCATGACTTCGTGTCCAGTGCTAGCATTACCAGACTTTACGAAGTCATTTGATTTGTACTGCGATGCTTCAGGAGAGGGCATTGGTGCCGTTTTGATGCAGGAGAGACACCCTATTGCTTTTGAGAGTAGGAAGCTTAGGGGTCCTGAGAGGTTTTACAGCATCTATGACAAGGAGATGTCAACCATTATGCATGCTTTGGCTAAATTCAGGCAGTATTTGGTGGGCAGCAAGTTCAGTTTGCGTACAGACCACAACAACCTGAAACACTTCCTTGGACAGCGAGACCTAAATGAGAGACAGCAAAAATGGGTCAGCAAACTGCAGTCGTATGATTTTGACATCACCTTTATTAAGGGGAAGCAGAATGTTGTAGCTGACACCTTGTCTTGCAGACCTCAGTTGAATGCTATGGCACAGATCTCCGAGGATTGGAGGCATCGAATCATTATTGAGCATGCTAAGAACCCATGGGCTTCTAGCATTGTTGATGGGACAGAGCACGATAGTAGGTATATTGTTGTGAATGACTTGATCATTTACAAGGGGCGGATTCTTCTGGTTCCTGATTCAGAGTTGAGGGATACAGTTCTGAGAGCCTTTCATGATCTTCCTATGGCAGGTCATCCCGGTTATTTCAAAACATATAAGCTGGTACGGGAACGGTTTACTTGGAAAGGGCTAAAGACTAATGTTCTTTAGTATGTTCGAGAGTGTTCTGTTTGCCAGCAGAACAAGCAGGAACACACATATCTTGCTGGATTGCTTCAGCCACTTCCAATACCTGACAGGAAGTGGGAATGTTTATCAATGGACTTTATCACGGGTTTGCCGAAAGCCCAAGGTAAAGATTGCATTTATGTAGTTGTCGATCGGCTAACAAAATATGCACACTTTTTCCCGATCACTACTACATTCACAGCATCGCAAACTGCAGAGCTTTTCTTCAGAGAGGTATTCTGGTTACATGGCTTGCCTCGGACTATAGTCAGCGATAGAGACAGTCGGTTCATGAGCAACTTTTGGCAGGAGTTGTTCAGACTTTGTGGGACCGAGCTGACACCTAGTACCAACTACCATCCCCAAACAGATGGGCAAATGGAAATTGTCAATAAGTGGGTGGAAGGATATCTGCGCAATTACATAGCTAGACAGCAGAGAGCTTGGGTGAGGTGGATATACCTTTGTGAGTACTGTTATAACTCTACTCACCACATGACTATACAGATGACGCCCTTCATGGCATTGTATGGGTATGAGGCACCCAACCTTTTGGATTTGGTATTGAGTGATAGCAGAGTGCCTAGCGTAGGTGACATGATGTAGGAGCAGCAGGACATTTTGAGGTCTCTCCGAGACAATATCCAGCGGGCACAGAATCAGCAGAAGCAGTATGCTGATCAGAAAAGGGTTGAGCGTTTGTTTGCAGTGGGTGACATGGTGTATCTCATGTTGCAGCCGTATTGTCAGTCCACTCTGCGGAAGAGTGGTGTAGAGAAGTTGAAACCTCGTTACTATGATCCATTCCAAGTTATCAGACGAGTGGGCGAGGTTGCTTATGAGTTGGACTTACCAGCGGATAGCAGGGTTCATAATGTATTTCACGTCTCACGCTTGAAGGCATTGGGTCATCATGTGATCCCCACTCCAGTACTGCCACCCCTTGATGACGAGGGGAAGTTGATATTACTGCCTGAGGCCATCCTCGATGTTAGAGAGAGACATCTTTGGAGGCGGGTTATCAGAGAGTATTTGATCAAATGGAGAGACTTGCCGATTGAGGATGCTACTTGGGAGTCAGAGGAGATTTTATAGCATCCAGAGTTGAGATTGCTTGAGGACAAGCAATTTCAGGGAGGGCGGACTGTAATGTCCCCTTCCTAGGCAGTGCAGATATTTCAGAGGTTAGCCTATCATTCAGATCCTTGTAGGCTGGCGGAAGTGTTTAGAGGATCACCTTAGGCAGTTATCCAGCATTTGGGAACATAATTCCAGCAATTTGATCAGGTTTGGCCTTGGCAGACACTTTCAGAGTGTTCTCTGAGTACTTACTATTTATAGTAAGTCAGGCAGGCAGGAGTTTCTATTTTTGGCAGGGCACCTGGTTCAGTTGGTCAGCTCAGTGTCGATCCAGCCTGACAGTCCGATGAGCAAATAGTGAATATCAGAGCATTTAATGATATGGGGAAATATTTAAGTTATGACTTTATAATATAAAGTCAATTAATTAAATATTAAATTGTCAATGGAATAATATAAAGTATTTTATACTTTATATTAAAGGGGTCAATTATTAATGACTTAAATACTCAAAAAGTCATTAATTAAAAAGGACGCCATATTTAATATATTTCCCTAAGTTGTAGAGGCAAATTTATTAATATTTTAAATGCTATTTAACTTGCTTTTTTGGGTCGACCTAAGGAGAGAAGCTTTATATTTCATTTCAAAGCAAAATCGAACTTCATTATGAATTACTCTAATTTGTCTTGTTATCTCTCTGAGAATATTGGGATTTGTGAAACAAGGGTTTCTGTGAATCACTGGATTTTGAAGAACGTTCCCTCTTCAAGATCAGGCATGCTGAGACTGTGAGATATCAGTTGAAGATTGTCAGAAGGTGACTTTATTCAGAAGTCATATATGTGCTTACAGGAGAAGAGAATCATTAAGTGTTTGAAGAATAAGATTGAAATAATAAAGAGGTCGACTTTTAGCTTCAGCCATCACATCACAAGCAGCCGTACCATTATCATTAATTGCTGGCAGGCCGTACTATACCAGCAATAAGGCGTGTGAATTGGTGCAAGGAAACGCCTTGCTTTTCTAGGCGACTCAGTCTCTACCCTGGACGCATTTGTATTGTGGGCTTTTGGGCACTGCCAAGCGTTGGGGATTCTTGTTTAACACAGCCATACACTTCCAGCTTGTATTTCTTTGTTGCGCCTAAATGCAATCAGGTTCTACCATTAGTTTATAACTGCTTTTTCATGTGTATGCTTTCCTTTCTATATTGTGCTTATTTATTTGAAGAAATAAAGGTGTTTGCAGTTGAGATCCATACTCATTGTTACTTAGAATCAATTCTTGCAATTTTATTGTATTTTCTTTCAAAATCGCATACTTCAGCATATTGCAAAAAACCCTACAAAAAATCAAAATACACAAACAAACCAAAAAACTCAGTATTATCAGACAGTGTTCGAGCTGAGAGACACCTGGTCTCTTACATACACATTCGAAATTCAGCTTGGAACAAGACTTCCTGAGTTTCAAAATCTTCAACCAATAATGCCCAATGCGAAATCTGTGTGATTTCGCCAATTACCAGTTAGGGTGGATAATCTCACCACCAGAGCTGATCTTCCTTTAGAGGTTTTTCATCCTCCAAAAGGTTGTGGTGAACTCCATTCAACCGGAAAATACCAAAATTCAAAATCCAAAACCAACATACCAGAAACAATGCTCCAACAATCTTTTATTCCTTCCTCTTCATAACTCCCCATGCCTTCTTGAATTCTCCTCTTTTGCTTTTTTTGACTTTTTAATTTAATTCTATTGAGAATCCAACAAAAGTAACTTAATTAATTCCATTTAACCTTTTTATAGCTTAAGTTACTTTTGCACCATTAAATAATTAATTTTAGTTGTCCTTTTTTAATTTAATCTTTTTGGACAACTTAAGAATTAATTATTTAATTACAATGCAGACTTACAAAATTGGGGACATTACATTTTTTAGTTTTAAAGCACCAGTATTGGCAAGGAGTGTTTGTCAAGTCATAAATTTCAACAAGTTTCATTGGCTCCAAGGAAAAGTTCACCAAGTTTAGAAGATTCAATCAAATTCGCAAGTCAACATCATTTTAAACTTTGGAAAATGGCTTATGTGACAAAACTTGGTCGTGTTTTAATCCCAAAGATGGCACCATGTTTAACCAATCAACCATTAAAACATCTTTCAAACAGTTTTAAAGTAGGCAAAGTCTCAACCATTTCCTGTATATGCAACATGTTTCACCATGGAAATGGGAGCATCTTTTCAAAGTTTATTCCAATCATGTTCTTTTTCTAGGGAAAGAGGATGCGCCTATTTTTATGCAGTTTCATTTCTTTTAGTTTTTAGATTAGATTTGCTTTGTAATTTACTTTTGATGAGCACACACTTATACTGAGAGAGGGGAGGGGGGTGTCGCGAGGGAGTGAATCAGTATAAGATTATCTTTTACTTTTTCAAATTAACAACCACAATAACTTTAAATACACAACATTAGCAAATAAGAACACAAGATTTACGTGGAAACCCTTTCAGGAGAAAACCACGAAATAAGGATTGCTTGGATCTACTGTCCAAATCCAGCCACCAAAATAAATAATATTTTACAGCAATTTGTAGGCACCAACCCCCAATACTTGAGCACCAACTCAATAAGAGACACCAATCTCTTTCAATATGAAGTATCAACCTCTAACTCAACAAAGTATTTTCTTCTTGATAATTTTCCTTCAAAAATCTTCCTTTGAATAATCCTCTATTATGTTCTCTTCACACAAATCTGTTGGTGTATATATGCTATATCTCTTTATCTTCCACACTCACACTTCTCCCCATTCCACAAATTCTTTTTATTTCTTCACCAAGAAAGGCGACCTTTTGGAGGGAAATGATGCTTGACAAATGAGATGACTCTTCATTATTTTATACCCTTTCAATGCACCCTTTAATAGCAAACTTGGGTGCTCCATAAGGGGTTGGCCCCTATAAAAATAAAAATTTATTTAAAATTAATTTCAAAATGGTGCACCACAATAAGGGGGGTTGGCCCTTAAAATAAATTAAATATAATATAATTTAATTATTTTTTAATTTCCAATGAAGGCACCAAAATGGGGGAATCGACCAACATTAATGAATGAGATTTAGTGGCCTTTGGCCATTGCAATTTCTTCTTCTTGGATCAGCAAATTTCATCGTGACATGCATGATATCTTTCTTGAAATCAATGACAATAAACTTGCCAACAATCTCCTATACACCTTTGACATCAATCACAATAATTCTTGTTAGAAAAATGGTATCTCAACCTTGCAATTACACAAGGTTACTATTTATAGTAAGTTTACATTTGAGCATGGATTGATGCAAAAAAAAATTCAAATCTTCGGATTGGCTAAATAAGCATGCTCGTAAAGTTTCGTTGTAAGATCATCCTCTGGATTTGAAGATACTAAAGTTTTCGTTTTTCAAAGTTTCAAAGTCCATTTTAAAAGCCTTAGAGGTGTTTTTTGGGCCTGAAAGTGGTCATAACCGACGTAGCTATTATAGCTTGATAGAGCGCTTAACGAGCTCCGACGGTTCAAAAGGTTCGTCAATCAGACACCCAAATCAAAAGTTATAGGCTTCGAAAGTTGGGTCTCCTAAAATGGGAGATGTAAAAACGTGTTGGACACATAAATGAGTTGTAAAAGGGGAAGTTACATGTAGTGGTGTGTGTTTTGACATATCATAGGCATTTGTTCTTGGAGATAAGGATGGGCACCACTTTTTAGGTGGGTTTAGCTGATGGTTTTGTAATACCTTTTGACGGTTTCATGTATTGTATCTCCTATATATTAAGTGCATGAGACAAAGGTTGTGTGAAAAAGTCTTATAGTTGTTGAGTTGTCTTCGGATCTCTGGTTGGTGATACTCCCATGAGAAGCTTGGTCTGCAAATATATTGTAATCTTGTTGAATTTTGAATAATATATTGGGTGGCTTTTGGAGTGGGGTTTTTCACCCAAAAGGGTTTCCCCACATAAATTACTGTCTTGTATGAATGTTATTTATGTTTATTTATGTTTAAGTTTCTGTAAATGTTCAGATCTGAAAAGTTTTGCATAACCCTCCTCTCAAAATTAGTGTAGGAAGTTGTTCCGCTACCGTAGCTTCCTTACAAGTGGTATCAGAGCTTGATCACTTTTGGTTTCAGTTGTGGGTTGTTGGGTTTTTTGAACTAATCCAAATTTGAGTGGGAGCTTGTGTAGAAGATACTTTGTGATCTTGCTGCAAGAATTTCAAATGCCAAGCACATCAGGGAGAAAGGGCTAGAGAATTTTTTCAGAAATAATTTTGGGATGTGGAAGTTGAAGATGGAGGATTTGTTAATAGATTGAGATCTATGGGATGCTACTGATGATAATGTTATGAGGCATGCAGATCCTACTTTGGCTACTCAATATGATGTTTGTTGTACCCCAAAATTAAAATTTTTGTTACACTTAGACATTTTGGAGAAATGAGTAACAGTCTTGTTAAATCAGTTAAAAAGGTCAAAATTTGGGTGTGCATGTCTTGCATGAGGGGTTAAAATGCAAAATTTTCAAAATCTGACAATCTGGGTCTGCTAATAGCGACCTAATCTACAAAACCCAGATCTCAGTTTTCATCCCTACTTTATAGGAAAACTGCTATTTTTAGAAATTTTCTAAAAATAGTAACTTTTTTGGGGTTTTTTTGGGTTTATTTTGTAATGGATACTGGCAAAACTTTCTAAAAATAGAAATTTGGTCCGATAGGGTCCAAACTGATTTTGATTGGCTCAAAATATGTCCATATCAGGCTGGTGCAGTCAAAATCTCAAAATAATCAGTTTTGCCCTAGTGGGTCTATTCTGCTTTTTCAGAAGCATATCAGGAGCTCTGAGGTCATCAATGGAGGTCAGTCAGCTGCCAGGCGTCACATTCAACACTCAAGCGTTCAACAAAAGGTGAGTTGGTAAGCAAGCACGAAGAATGGAGAGGAAGGTGAAAACTGTGAAAATATTCTAACACTGCTAGCCATGGGTGCCCCAGGAGAGAATAGGCGCCCATGTTTTTAGGGCATTAAATGTTGAAATTAGGGTTTGAGCCTCCAACCAAGTTGCTCAATTCTCTTCCAGCTCCCCAACGAGTCTGACGGTGCAATCAACAGATCATCCAGTCGCCCGGGATTCGAGGCTGAACAGGGAGGATTCATACAGAAGTCAGAATGAAAAAGAATGACAATTATCAAAATTTGACTAAGTATGGGAACTTTGGGCGCCCCTGGTGAAGAACGGCGCCCAGCTTTTTGGAGCACCTAACTCAGCAGTTAGGGTTTGTGAATATGCTCAATCTCTTCAGTATTCAGCCAGCTTCACAACACCTGTCTCCGTCAGAGCATCCGACTGTCCAATCTCCGGCAGATTCAGATCAAAGAGGAACATACAGAATGAAGGTTTCAAACTCTGAAGGATGGAAAATCAAAAAATGACCAAGTCTGGTGAGTTTGGGCGCCCCAGGAGAAAGAGGCGCCCAAGTTTTCAAGGGCCTAAACAGGTGAATTTGCAGAAGCAGCTCTAACATGATTCTTCATAGTTGATCCGGCTCTCCAACGAGATATTCAGCGCGTCAATCGGAGTTTGCAGTTGCCAGATACGAGAGGCTGAACATAGGGTGAAACAAGAGTGAAATTTCAAAATTCAAAAGCAAACAAGAAAAAGTGAAAAATATTCTAACTCTGGTGAGTTTGGGCGCCCCAGCTTGCTAGGGGCGCCCAAGCTTTTGAAGGCCCAAACTCAAATATTTGATGAAGTTTCTCCCAGGAGACCCCTCTCAATATCTCCTCAGCTTTGCAACGAGCATAACCATCAGTCAATCCGATGCTTGAATCACCAGATTCGACAAGATCATCTGTGGAAGAGGAGTTAATGAAGAAATTGAAAATTATAAAAAATGGCAAACTTTGGACAAAATGGGCGCCCCTGGAGGAAATAGGCTCCCATGAATTCGAAGGTCAAAATGAAGTTCTTAGCCAGAGACGCCTCCAGAACAATCTTCTCAGAACGAGTCAGGCTCCGTGATGAATCATTCAGCTCGCTCATCAGATTAGTCTGCAAGCCGGAAATCGAGGTCAAAGTAGGGGGTTGAAGTTGTGAAAAGTTGAAAATATAAAAAAAAATGACTAACATTGCTTGAAGTGGGCGCCCCTAGCCAAGAAGGGCACCCAACTTTCCATGCCTTAGTGAAATTTGCAAAATTTTCAAGAAATTTCAAAATTGCAAGAGGATGAGGACGTCCAAGTTCAATGAACAAAGATTTTTAGGGTTTTTGAGGATGAAAGCAAAAGATAGCAAACCTATTTCAAACCCTAAGTCTATTTAACACCTCTCTTCAATGTAATTTTCATTATTTTTGCAGGTAGCATTCAAAGAAGAATGTTGGAGCAGCAAGTTCGAAGAGTTTTCCATGATTCAAGAACTCAAGTTTGCTGGTTATTCATCAAATTTTTCAGACCAGCAAGCATAAGGCCTTGCTTTTTCAAGCTTTTTCATCCAGAAGATGAAATTTTTCAAGAAGAAGGCCAAGATTTTCAAATTTTCAGCCATCTAGGTCTTATCATCTCATTCTTCTAAAGAAATTTTTGAGAACTTCATCAAGTTGCAGCAGCTTCTTTTTATTTGCATGTCAGTGAAATCCTCAGTGCATTCAGTTTTCAATCATCTGGGTCCTCTCAAATTAGTCTTCTGAAGAAAACCCATATCACAGCTTTTTTCAAGCAAATTTCAAATTTTAGGGTTGGCTGCTTTTTCGATTAGCCATCAATATTTTGCAAATCTAATCAACTGGGTCCATTTCTAATTGTATTCTGAACAAAACCTAGGTGCCAGCTTTTTTCGTGAAAAATTGAAGAATTTAGGGTTTGCTGCTTTTTTAGTCTAAATTCAAAATTTTCCAAAGTGGACGATCTGGGTTGTCTTGCAACGAAATTCTGAGCAAAACCCATATCTCAGAAAAATTTCCAAAAATTTGTTCGTTAGAGAAAGAAAAATCAGCATTCTAAAAATAGTAAGTTGCTCAAAACTTGTCTGAACCTAGGCGAGTTTATAGTCATTCTTCAAGGTTTCCGAAATGGAGTACACTCCCAATGTTTTCAAGATTGAATCAGCTCTCTATCATGATTTCATCAAAACAACTAAGACAGACTTGCATCATATCAAGCTGGTGTTTGATCTACACGCTTTGGAGAGCGCAGGCAACACTTCAATCAGAAACCTAGGACACTCTAGACTCCTCGCAGCAGCGTCTATTCCTATATCAATTCAGAGTCTTGAGTTCGTAATCGCTTGCATCAAGCATTACAACCCGGCTACAAGGGAGATTCAATCAGTTGATGGCAGGATGATTTGTAGTCTGAAGCCTGACATGATCGAGAAATGTTTTTCCATTCCCCCATGGCCTGTGTAACGCCCTGCCGTGTGAACCCCAAAGGACAACCAAACACCGCACAAATTTATTTTTTTTAAAGTGAAACATTGCATAAGATTAATTTGTACATTCATTACATGAAAGCAATTATACATTTACAAAGTCATTCATGTCCTCTAGGGTACACGGAACGATCATTACGATACATAAACTTTTGTCAAACGAAAGTGATTAAACAACCAAAATTACATAATGATAACATCCAATCATCCATAAACAATAGAGAGGAAAGCTGTACATCATTCTATTACAATTCAATCCATAGATCAATAGTACAATTGTGGAGCATATTTCCACAGATACAACACATCATGGATACGATAGTACAATTACAAAATGATTCCTATATATCAATGGGAAAGGTACATCAAGTGCTAGAATAATACATCAGTGAAGATTATGGTACAAAATAAGGGAAAGTCTTCAACAACGTGAAGCTCTAGAAATCTGTATCCGCTTCCGCATCGCGAACACAACCTAGGAACCCAATGGGGTGCATAGCACGTTCCACCCGACCATGTGGACCCAAAGGCCCACCCCCCGTGCTAGGAGACGACAAGAAAGACCCACAATCAAATTAGTCAGGTGAACAATGACAAACGAGACTCCATGACAAGAATAACAACGAATGCAAGACTACATCTGCTCCCAGAGGTACAAGCACAACAAGAAGAAAACAATGACATACAAGTTACAAGGGTGGGGTTTCATCACATAAGATCGACTTGGGTTACCCAAACATCCTCACTGGATCCCCGACCCCATACCTACTTATGCAAGACAAGACCATACTCCCCTCAAACCTCTAGAAGACTCTCAAATTGCTAACACAATGGTTTCCCATCGAATTGGCTACAATCCCATGATCTCAAAAATCCAGACTACAATTCACAGTTTACAAATCATCAGTGAGGAAGAATGAGGGTTAATCATCAAAGTGAGACCTTCAAACTCAACAAAACTGACCTAATCCCCTCAATACAAAACCAAACTCAAGATCAAATCCCCTTAATGACCATTAGGCACAAATGGGCTCCCTCTTACAAGCATACCCAACAATCAATCATATATCCAAAATTTATACCATTCCCAATAACAATACAACATTCAATCAAGTAAACCTTACATCATGAACATGATCACTCTGTAGAACAGAAATTATTTCACATTGAACAACAATCAAATCAATTCATTCGTGGGAGAACATTAAAGCCCGTTTCCTAAAACTTATTACATAAACCCTAACTTTTCATGCTAAACCATTTACATAATAATACTCAATGCCAATGATAACCATAAATCTAATTTTCTAATTCTTATGATAACCTATATATATATAAATAAATTATTTCTTAAAATATAACACATTCTTTACAAAGTCTTTAAAATAATAACTACCACTTATTGGTACCCCACTATAAGAATCATTTAAAACCTCTAATCTTAATTTTCATCACTTAACACAATTAAACAAACTCCTGAGACCAATATTAATTCCAAGCAAAGGAACTTTTATAGAAGCCAAGCCGAGATACCCATTTGATTATATCAGTTCAACAGATTACTTAGTTTTATAGACATTCGTTGCACTTTTCAATTAGAAAATGAATCAATTTTCAACTTACATAATTTCCTGATTATTTGCCTACAATCACCTAAATTCACTAAGGTAGAATG
>VDFB02094805.1:0-23384 GCA_007258455.2 Sequoia sempervirens
GCTTGCCAAGAAGATGCTCACACTTTCCTAAGAAACTCGCTTTTGCCTAAGTAATCATTACATCTAAAAGAAACACATAGGAGTTGCACTTGCCTTTTTAGATCACACTTGCTTCAAAACCCACGCACTTGACACATTTTTGGCCACACTTGATAAATCTAGCCGCTCTTGCTCACAGTCTTGTGCCTTTGCTCAGAAACCAATGCTATTACTCTATCCTGCTGATAATTGGAAAAAAAAAATCGAAGTTGCTTACAAGATCCTTGTTAGAAACAAAAAAAATGGAAAACCAGATAATTCATGTATATGCATAAAAATGGTCATGTCTAATTAATCCTGACATTTAATTAAATATTTATTATTTAATTAATTCCTTTCTTAATTCTTTTACATATAAATAAATTTAATTTATTTATTTATATCATTCACCTACTTTATTCTTCCACTTTAATTAAATAAATTCATTTTATTTAATTACCACTTTCTTAAGTCCACTTAATTAATTAAATAAATATCATTGTTTATTTAAATTAATTATCACATTTAAGTTTAATTAAATCTGTGATTTAATTTAATTGAATTCCTTTTCTTCTAAAATTAATTAAATATGCTTATTTAATTAATTCCACATGTCACTTTCCAAATCTTAATTAAATATTTTATTTAATTAAGAAAATCTTACATGTCACCAATAAATGAATAATGAATTCAATAAATTCATTATTTATCTTCAAAATCTTTTCTCAAATCTCGCAAAAAGATGATTTTTACAATTCATCTTTATCATCTCTCATGAAAGAGGAACAAAATCTTGCTTTCTATTTTTCTTCTATTTTTCTCTCTAGTCTTCTCCATCTTCGACCGTTCGATCTGCCAGAATTATCACAGTCGTTGATCACATCAGCCAATCAGAAGCTTTTGAAAACTCTATAAATATCACTGTGAATCTAAGCATTGGTTACACGCACAAAGAGATAAATACATACATGCATTAGAGACAAAAGATTAGCATTTTAGCATTATCAACTTTAGCATTCGTAATTTTACATTCTAGCAATCATGTTTAGCATTCATAGCATTTTAATCATATCTTAGCATAGCATGCATTCATCTTTAATCTCGTTCTCTAGGAAGACTATTTGTTGAGCCTAGCATACAATCTGAGAGCAAGCTGGAATCAACAAAAGCATTGGAGATAGAGGACGATAGGACGACATCAAGGACATAATACTGAGTTTGCATTCCTTTTATTTGATTTTCTGTTTTGATATAATGTCTTATTGGTGTGTTTGATTTTTTTTTTTTTAATCTACATATTGATACACTTAAAATTGATCACACAATTCATATAGTCCCTCATCCATTATTTCCATCCTACTTGTTAGAAATAAAAACAAACCACTAGGATCATTCCTTCACTTAGACATCTAAGATATCAACAGTTACTTGGGACTCGTAGATAGTTCAAGTAAGATTTTTCACAACATATCCTCTAGACAAGGAATCGAAATATCGACCTTAGTCCTTCAACATTTTGATTTCTGAAAAGTAGTACCATTCCAAAATAGCACTCAAACCTTAAGGGTCTTGAGCTTCATAGCAACCATCTCAAAACACCATTACACTTTATGACCATTTGGTGAACAGTTGCTTCAGTTCAACAACCGAACCTTGTAGCACCGATCATACAACCAAGTCTCACACACATTGAAGGTGAACAAACTATATCATTAGCAATTTAAGAAGCTTCATATTTGAGAAAAATGAAACACCAAACCAATGGAGAAACACAACATACATCCTAGACAAAGAGGAACAGAAAGCAAACCTTGCAGCTGGAAGACCCGTGTTACCACCTCCCGCATGGCAATAAGTACGATCCTCTTAGAAATATCAACCAAGTGACCTTATAACAAGGTATTGAGCACCATAACATCCCCAAAAAAAAATTAATCTATTATCCAAATCTGATGCCACTCTATACACCCATGGGGACATACACTAGAAATGCCAATGATATATCAACTATGAAATCCCCTAATCAAGGTTTTGGAGCATCTTTTCACATGGGTGATTTCAATCAAAATCCTCATCCATATCAAAATCTAACTTATCAAGAGTCACAACAATAAGTAGAGTTGAAACAACACCAATATAAAATTGAGCTAAATGCGCTTGAAAAAGATGTTGACATAATTTATCAACAATACTTTGGACACCCTCCAAAAAGTGGGTCACAATATCTACATCAACCACACTTCCAATATCATCAAAACATTGATTCATATCAACAACATAATCATCACCAAAACATCAAGTGAATCAAAAACAACAATGGTCACAAAATCAAAGTCAAATCCATCAACAATATCAACCTTCAAATCAGCAATATCCACCTCAAAATCATCAATCTCAAGATCAACAGGAAATTCCATCTCAAAATCCATCTCCACCATAAACCTTACAATCCAACCACATTGTTGAACATAAATACACTCCTTTAGGGGAGCCAATTGAGGGTGTGTTAAACCAACTAGTCAATGCCAAACTTATCACACTTCCGAAACCACCATGAAGTGGTGAACCTAGCATCAAATTCCCATGGTATGATGACAAGATCTATTGTAAATACCATGGATTAAAATGCCATGATACATCAGAATGTGTTACACTCAAAAATATCATCCAAGACCTTATTAATCAAGGAGAAATAGCTATTGAAGATGGCATTCAAGGTCCATCTACTAGTGACAACATTGAAAATGTATCAACCTCAAAAGTTGAAAATAATGATCAAGAGCTATCTATCACTGATCACATTGATAATGTCTCTACATCATCTAGTGAGAAAGAGGACATAAATCAAGAATTTAATCCCAAGCATGGTCAAAATAAATCACCCAAGTCTAGCAATGATCCAGTCCAAGATATATTGACATCATCCAATCTCATGATAGTACAGATTGATGATCAATAGATTCTTAATCCCACACTTATACCCATATGTCCACATTTTGAGGAAATCCAAGGATCCTTTACAAGAAATCCCTTATTTGAAATTGATCCATGTCAAGAATGTGATCCAAATCATATCAAATATAATACTACACAAAGTCAAGATCAAGAATCCTTATCATCAAAATACTACAATGACTTGGTAGATATCTTCCAAGACATCCAAGGTTTTCCAAAAGAAGAACAAATCCATACACCAAGCACACATATATCTACCCATGAGATGCTTAATCATAATGGACATGTACATGATCTTCATCCAAAACAAGAGTCTCATACTCTTGATATCATTACCAAGGAACAAGATTCACCTACTCTTGACATCTTTACACATGATCAAAGCATGGCAGAATCTATAGACATATCAAAAATTGATTAAGAAGAAGCATTAAAATTAGAAACATCCTCTAGGCAGATTGAAGACATCAAGTATGAAAATATGGAGCACAGTATCCTAAAATCAACAAAGATAATTGACAATCCTGAGCAGTAGAGCATTGGGTATAGAATAGCAAAAAAAGGACGAATATATTTTGAAGTGCCATCAAAATCTGATATTCCATAGGATCAAGTTGAAAATATCAATCAGGAAGTTATCCCACATATGAAGGATCCTATTAGTGAAGAAGCTATCACATTTGAAGATCCACAACATAGCAGAGATGGATTAGCACCTTGTTTCCAAGGTAGACCATATCTTATTGAAAATAAAAAATTTCAACGGATTCATTATCAAGATAGAGGATTAGACCTACATGAATAGGGTATCCTAGAACTAGTGCAGACTATCAGCAATCCTAAGCATCAAGGTCTTGGTTATTCAACAATTAAGGAATCTAAACATATCGACGATACCTCTATAATACTGGGGAAACTTTATCTAATGCAAGTATCAACATAGAGAGCACAAAGAGTCCTTATGATGAAATTGCTACCAATGCTATAACTAGCCATAACATGAATCATCATCCATGTATTTTTCAACCCTTTGATTGGGACCAAATAAAAGAGAAAAAGATATATAAAATAAAGAAACAAGTCATTGAAGCAAAATAATTAGCAAAACAAAATAGACAAGCAAAATTCAAATGGATACAAAATAAGAAGAAAGAAAATCATCCCTATCAAACTCCATCAGTCAAAGAAACTATGGGGAAAAATAAAAAAGGGAATTTCATCCATCAAAGATGTACAACAATACAAAAGAAAGCTTCAAGAGTGACCTACAAGGTATATCAAGACGTTGGTCCGAATCAAATCTCTGTATCCACCCATCATTGCTCATCATCCCAAGTTTGGATAGTCATGGATTCCAAACTGTCAACCAATCCATCTAAATATCATATCCCTCAATGCATTTCACCATCCATGATATCAAACCCTCTCATTGACTATGTGTTGGTAGAAACTCTTTATCATAAGGATTCTAAGGGCACTCTATCACGATGTGCGCATCTAGGTAAGGTTAACTCTGGCATTGACAAAGAAGACAAGAATTATCAGGGGTTACATTCAAGTGCCTGTATCCTAGCAAAACAACTCTAAGCAGGATATCATTGGCACATCATGACAACAACAACAACCATATTAGCACCAATAGTATCTACATCAACACCACCAAGTGGTTCAACATAAGCAAAAAATTGTCACCATGATGAAAACCTGGTAAATAGGAATCTTGTGTGACATTAGAAAAATAAAGAAAATACTCAAGAGAAAAATTGTCCTCCAATGAAAACCACTATGGTGGCACTTTGGACAAGTACCATGATGAAAACCTGAAAAACACACATCATGTGTAAGAATCGAGCATCTACGTGTGCCATTTTAGGTGGAAGCATCTCAACATATCCATAACAAACCCAATCCATTTTTATCCAAATCCAACTTACCTTGATCTTGACAAATGTTTGGTGTACACTTTACACTTGCTTATGGAAAACATCTTGACATGGGTCATTATCATTGATCATATCCTATCCAACATTATTTGAGCCATAAGGCATTGTCCAAAGGGGAATACTCTATCCAAACATGTTTCCTATCACAAGATAATACATCACCTACATTGATAGACACTGGGGGAAAGTACTTACATATTGTTGTAGAATAAATCTTGAACTATGTCTTCTATCTCATGTTGTGATCTAGACATTTTCCAAACAACAAAGTGTACCACATGGTACCCTTCCTAATTTTCCCCAACAACAAGGTGTCTCACCAATGCACTATCAGGGTAACCTTCAAAACAATTCGTCCTAACAACAAGGTGTACCACCAATGCACTACCAAGGTAACCTTCAAAGATACCAACAACAGGGATTATTTCTTCACAACATATTCTAAGATATCAACACTTCCTTGAACCTCGCGACTAGTTCAAGTAGATTTCTCGCAACATATCCTCTAGAAAAAAAAGTGATATTTCAATCCAAGTTTTCAATATCAGAATACACCAGGAAAAAGGGTAAAAATCAAATAAAATGAAAAAAAAGAATCAAAAAGCAAGAAAAAATAATAAAGAGAAATAAAACGTTCTTTAAAGTGAAAACCACTTTGTGGCACTTCTAGAACAAGTACCATAGTGAAAACCTAGAAAACAAGTGCTATGTTGAATAAGACTCGCATCATTATCTATCGCTACTATCAACAACATCCACCCATCCATTTCATAATAAAACATGTATCCAACGATGGCTTGTTACCTATTAGAATTGGCTATGGCAGCCAAGATCTTGAGACCAAATGGAAAGTAGTCTTGTCTCCAACTGGGGGCACCTTCCCAAAGTTGTTCATGGATTAGAACTTGGAATGTCCTATCATGGTCAAAAACAACAAAATCAAAAACATCCGAAAAACAACAAAAATCAAAAACATTTGAAAAACATCAAAAACAAAACAACATCGTTGGATTATTCCTTCACTCAAACAGTCTAAGATATCAACATTTGCTTGAACCTCACAGATAGTTCAAGTAGATTTCCCGCAACATATCCTCTAGATAGAGAAGTGTAATATCAATCCAAATTATGAATGTTGTTTATCCAAAAAATAGTTTATGCTTTGAGTCAAATAATCGAACTGCGTGGTCTCTGCATGTACAATGTAGGCAAGGCTTAACAACCCCCAAGACCGTAGGTCAGTCCCCTTAGGTTTCTATCATGCTTTATTTCAACTTAGTCAAAAAAATACAAAACCCAAAACCAGTCAAAAAAATACAAAATCCAAAAACATTCACAAAATAGAAAAGGTCAAAAAACACTCAAACCAAGCGAACTACAAGCCTCTATGTGTACAACATAGGCAAGGCTTATCTTTGATGAGCCCTCGAGGCCCTAGGTTAGTCCCCTGAAAACAAAAAAAATAACATCATACAACTTAGAAAATCAAAAATACCCACTCCATCACCACAATCCATAATAAATTGTCCATCCATAATAAATAAACCATCATAATCACACTTTTAACAAAATAAACAACCAAGCAAAGAAAACATCAAAAGCTAGAACCTTCAAGCAAACAATTGCAAAGATTTGACCACAAAACATATAGAAACAAAGCCAAGTATCAACTACCTATCTTTTGAAAATTCACCAACAACATCCTGAGATATGCCTTAACGGATCTGTTCCTATGATAGACATGATCAACAACGCATAATAGTCTTGAAACCTCAAACAAATATGGCAAGTGATACGGAAATTTTGTTTTTATCTTTTTATAGTCTTATTTTTATGATTTATTTTATTGACTCATTCCCAGAATCTCTTGAGGATGTCCATGAGGATTTAGAGAAGAAGGAATGGGGGAAATTGAGCATCATTTCGATTTGTTGTTTGTAAGATATTTTTGTAATACTACCATGGTGAATACTTGCTTTATTGAGTGTATGAAAGTTGTGTTGAGACAATTCATGAAGCAATTGCATGTTAGGTGTTATATACCTCTTTATGTGACTGGTCCAATTTTTTTTTAACAAAAACCCAAACACATACTTTAAATAAAGTTTTTGTATGTCTGGTATGAGCAAATATACCTTGGTATATCATATCGATTTGCTACATTAAATAGGATTGTTCAAAACTGTGAAGCCTCCAAGCAAAGAAAAAGCAACATCATCAACTACTAACAACATCAAATTTCTATCCATCATCAAAATATTTCTTCTAACTAACATCCATCTTATAACAATATCATTATTATTGTATCCATCTTGCATCCACAATGTCATCAATACATATAATGATGATAATAAAGCAATCAAAACATCATGTAACATGTATAAGGCATACATCCATCATATATCAAGATCACATAAACATCATATATCCAAATGATATATCAATCATCAATAATAAAAAATATATGAAACAAAGTATGATTCATCCATCCATATCATATGCATACATCAGAAAAATACAAAAAAAAACATATATAAACATACCTCATCATGCATAGTCATCCATGATCATCACATAAACACATAATGAGCCGAATCGAAGAAGGTATATCTCATTTATATCATCATTAAAAAAGGGAGAATTTCATAGTACAACATCATCATGAAACAAGTGTGATAGGATGATACAAAATAATACATATATGTGAGGCCTCGACTGGCTCAATGAATATATATACAAAAATCATGTCTGCAATATGTCTTTGAACAACAACATAATAAAGATCAAGTATATGTGTAACACTGCTTGATAGGAAAGGTGAACAATATATATGGATCAGGATGTGGATCACCATCAAGATCTGGATGTCTAACAAAATGACCAGCTGACTCACCACCACCACCACCCATAGCACTAGGCTCTCTAAATTGTGGTCATCATTGCGCTTTGGGAACAAAGGCTTCATAGAGAGTCTGATAGTATGTAGCCCTCTATAACCACTTATCTCACTCTGCATAAAGGGTGTCACATTCTACTATGAGATTATCTCTCTCCTCCGTAATCACTTGTGACTGATCCTCTGCAATATGTCATCACCCACTCTCGTTGCCTCACTCAACCCTCAAGCTATCTCTCTTTGTTGTCATTATGGCAAGCTATGCCTCCGCAGTCTGTCACTGCACTATCTCTGCAACCAGCTGAGCACCTCCATCTCCAAGTGGGGGAGGAGGACCTGGAACCTATCCATGCACCTAAGGAATTTGATCACCCTATGCCTAATCACCCTGTTCCCCAACATGTTGGGCCCTATCTAGCTACTCTACAAGAACCTCAATGCGTTAACACTCCTGGTACCAACTTGTAATACCTACTTTTCCTAATGCAAGATCACCCCCAGGATCTGTGAATCTCAAAGGCCTGTGTTGTTCCCACCACTAATCAAAATTAGGTGTGGTACCCAGGTTTGTTGAATTCATTGGCCAACCCTAACCAACTGGGGCAAGTGGTATGAATGCAACAATAGCAACATCTCTATCTACTTGATGACCCCATACACAGAACTCCCTAATGGTCCAACCAAAATGAGCCTCATAAGTATTAGGAAACCAACCATGTCTCTCTCCAAATTGACAACATACTTTGTCTGGTAAGTAATGCTCTAGCAGAGAGTGGGAGCAACCAATCAACCATTTGGTTTGTCGTTAGTAAACAAGCTGCTCTGGATCCTCTGGCAATGCCTCATAGTCCATATAGTGTCTTTATACAAAACCCGACATATCATCAAACACATGGTGGCAGTACGGAAGATCCCTAGGCAAGGTGTAGTGTAAGAAATCTCCATAACAATATGAGTACGAATCCTCAACAATATGATCTTGTATCTCGTTAGGTTGAGCAACTGCAATGTGTTCCTAGGCCCATACATGCGAAAGAGAGATACCTGCAAAAATAGATTTCCCACCCCAATATACAACCTCGTGCATATCTCTATAGAGGTGGGTGAGAAGACATAGACCTCATGCATATCTGGTCCCATGCTCAAACATACCCTCAATGCAAATATCCCATCCAACAGGGAACTGGTGACCTCTCCTATCAGGAACAACTAGTCCTGAAATCAAACCATAAAGGACAAGAGAAACAGGGTCTGCACTACCAACGAACTCAGACAAATCCATCTCGGACTGTCGAACATCCAAATGTCTGACACCTAGCACACGTTGCATGGCACAGTACCTCGTCGAACATGGTATGTCATGAGCTCACCATGGATAGGAATGTGAAGAATCCTCCACAAATCCTCGAGTGTAATGGTGGCCTCTCTTGTAGGTAAATGAAATGAAGACATCTTTGAATGCCACCGCTCTAGAAGCACAATCATCATCACTATATGAGTCTGGATGGGAGGCATGTAACAGATATGACATAGCCCGAGCACATCTAGAAAGTCTCACTCCAGAACATTGAAACCAGTAATCGGATCGAATAGATCTTGAGGTTGTCTCTCCCTTGGTTGTAGTGGTTTAAGGACCACCTACAATCATTGTAACCCACGATATTAGGGTTTCGCTCTAAATGAGCAAAATGACACAAAAACAACGAAAAATGACACTTAAGGTTCCAAATAGGAAAAAGTGAGCAAAATTAAGCAAAAGCGAGTAAAAAATAGAAAAAGCAATGGAAAGAGAGTAAGTGCACTAGTGTAGTTCATGGACGAAGATATCAAAGCGAGGACATTTGTCAAGTGCACAAGTTTAAAGCAAATGAGCAGAAACAATCCTCGATCAATCAAAAGTACAATTTTAGAGAAAAAGCACAAAACAAAAGTGAAGGTATAAGTCAAAGGCATAGTTCTGAAGCAAGTGCATAGGTTTAGAGCAAGTGCGAGCTTCCTAAACTAGAAAATGCATTGAAAATGATGCAAAAGCATAGAAACTCCTAAAACCTCGCTAGTGACTTAGAGAACTTTGTACATGAATTACGAGAACATGACAAGACAAAAATGAGAAGTAAGAGGGTACATACCGGGCCATCGACGCCTGCAGGCCATCCAAACTCTTGAACTAGGTCTGAACGATGCATGGCTCCCTGAATCCTAGGCATTGCACCTCGACAACTGACAAAATGGGAAATTCAAAGACAAGAATTCAATATAGGATCAAATCACAAATGAGGCAATTAGAACATTAATTACCTATATTAACCCTCAAAAACCTATTTTTTACCTAGGAAACCCTAATTTTTAATTAGGGAACAAGCAACGAGGGACCTATAGACCTAATTTTTCATCCTAAACACATCTAAATTGAAATAGAACAGTGTCGAGAGCCTAACCTCAAAATTGAAATTTTTGGCCAACCTCTCAAGGGGGCAACACAGAGTCCTACCATCATTCTGCTGAACGTCGGGGCATATTTTTTTTCAAAAACTTGATTTTAAAAAATAGAATCTTTGAAACAAAGCAACTAGTACTTTGTATCAAAGAGGGGGAAAATGTAGACATGTAAAATTGACCTAGCACCTATCACACATTGTAAACGACATTTGCACATCATTGGCATCATTATCATCAAACATCACTATATTTCACATCAAAAGCATCAAAAACCCTAATTTCCCCTATTAATTGAATAATATGACATTATTTAATTAATTCATTTTTTCATCATTCTCGATGAATTAAATAAATTCCATTTATTTAATGAAGTCCTAGAACCCTATTTTGCTATTAATTGAATAAAATGACATTATTTAATTAATTCACGTTTCTATCATTTCAACCAATTAAAAAAATTACATTTATTTAATAAAGTCCTAATCTAACTTTATTTGTCTTGATTAGTTAAATAATGCTAATTATTTAATTACACCACTAAATCACCTTATTCCCCTAAGTTAATTGAATTATGAAATCATGATAATTTAATTACGACACTTTCCCTCCAAAAAATTGAATAAATTAAATCAAACTATTCAAATTATCATCAAAAATTAAATCAAACTAATGCATCTTTGTGTGCAAAAGTCAAACTTAATTTGCACGTTCAACTCCAAAATGAATGAATTAATTAAATCAATTAATTAATCTTTTTCAACTACTTTCCCAATTGAGTAAATTATGATCCCCTGATTTCTTAATCTAATCCTGACAGATCAATCTATTCCTGATTGAGAAAATTATGATTCCCCAACTGATCAATCTATTCCTCAATCGTACTACTCATTCAATCTATTTCTTCAATCACACAAATTGTGCAATCTATTTTGCACAGATTATTCATGTCTAAATCCTCTCAGCGCCTCTCAACCATCGATCTTGATTCAACATTGTTTAATCCTGATCATCCATTTCAAATCACATTCTCTATATAACAAACCTCTTTCCTCACAAAAAAGGATTAGAGAATCAAACCTATTCAGACAACGAAGTAATGCCAAAACACCATTAATAGAGCTTCAACATTTCTTCGATCAACCAACCAAGACATCATTCTTCAAGCTTTTGCACACAAACTATGGAGGCTTCGTAGTGATACAAGCAACCACATCCTTGTGAATACACTCCAATACGAGATGATAACCTCTCTTTTTTTTGAATTCAATTTGGTAATCGTAGGATTTCATAATATGTTTTCAATGGCTTAGAAAGTCATTTTGTAAGTGTAGGAATAGATCTTAGATTAGTGTTCTTGATCATAGATTAGATCTCTATTTCAATTGCATTTATCTTGATTATGTTTATGATTTTCCCCCTCACATAGGATGATAAGATTTTGCTGCTCAACCCTATGATGAGGAGATGATCCAATTTTGGATATTGTTTGATAAAATGACATTATAATGTTTGATGTTTGATGTTTTGATGTGACACTAGTCTAGGATACAAAATGCATAAGGTTGTTGATTTATGTTTTGATTTGTCTTAGAGGATATGTTGATTGATTTATTTGAACTAGCTATGAGGTTGCAAGTAAAGGTTGTTACTAATAGCCTAGAAAACAATAACAAGATGATGGTTTCATTTGTTGTGTTCGATACGTGTCCATGACTAGATTGATGTTTGATTTCTGATGGTGATATGAAGTATTTTGATAGGATATGATGCAAGTCAAATTTTGATGTTGTGTCTAAAAGGTGATAGTTATGAACCCTAGGTAAACCAAGTTTGAAGTGTAGGATGGTGATGTTGGATTGTGAACACATAGTTCCAATGATGGCAGTGTTGTTTAATAGCTGAGTAAGGTATTAGGCCAATATTTTGAAACTAGTTTTTGAAATATTTTGAGATGTGAGAGAAAGTAGGATGATAGCAACTTCTATCTAGGATGATAGTGAAAAAAATTAGGCTAATAGAGGTTTTGTTTAAGAATGGTCATGGTACTCCAAGCAATAGTGGTCTTTGTGTAATTTAGTGACTGGGGTAAACTGACAAAACTGGTTTACAATTCCATTAAGGAAAAATGCATTTTCGGATGGAAAACACTTTGGGGGGTTCGCTAGAACTAGGGGGTTTGCTAGAACCCCCTAAAGGGTTCGCTAGAACTAGGGGATTTGATAGAACCCCCCTTCTAGTGAACCCCTCTTTAATGGGTTTTATTTTTTAATTGCATTAAAGGGGGGTTCGAGAGAACCCTTTAGTTCACTAGAACCCCCCTTTTCCCCCCTTCTCCCCCTCTAGCACCAAAAATTTGTAGAATTTTTCCCTTCGAAGCTCAAGTTGAGGATGAAAATGGAGAATTCACATACCCAACTGATGATTGTAGTCCTCGAAACGAGCTATCCATTGAATATAATTTTAATATGTTTTAGTTTGATTAAACATAGGTTTCAGAAAATCAAGCTCTCTTCACATGTGGAAAAATAGAAGATTATCAAAATAAAATTCTAAAAATATATGCGGATAGGTATTGATGTCCTTGATCTAGTTAAAAAAATTGAATTTTGATACATACAAAAAAAGTTTATTGTATACGATGCCTATGTCTGAATTGTAATTGGTTTGACTTTGAAACTTGATTAAGGAAAAAATATTCAAAAAACACTATGAAACTAAATGAAAGAGTTAGATATTATAGTTACAAATCTAAATTCAAAAAAAAAAAATTATCCTTCATAGAAAAAAGATGTATACAGTGAGCATCACTCCTTAAAAATGGTGTTTACTGATAAAAACTAGTTTCAAAGGAGATGGAAAATTAAGTGCAATTTGATTCCAAAAATTTTGAAAAAAATATATTTAGAATCTATAGATAAAATGTCACAAATCACTAGTTTGTGTCATCTTCAAATTCCTCACGGTTTAGCCGCTATAGGTGCCCGAAAGTGAAGATTTAGTTAGAAAAAATCATTTCAGTGTCCAGTTTGGCCAAAAATTGTATACTAGAATTGCGGGATCACCCACTGGTAAAATAGAAATGACAATACCAATTATTTGCACCAAAGAGGTCAGAATTTAGGATGATTGTGGTAGGATTTTGGAACAAAAGTGATAGAATTCACAGTAGTGGCTCTGTTTGACAGTATTTAGTTTTGTTTGACATATTCTAATAAGTTCACCAATTTTGATGTTTGAAGTCTAATGTTTTGGTGATCTGTTTGAGGAAAAGTGATACATACAAAAGACAAAAATATTGCAATAACTGACTCAATGGTAAAGGGGGATATTTCATGGTCCTTCTTCCATTAAGATCCATTGGTATAGGTCGAAGAATATCAGTCAAAATACCCTAAGGAATAAAGGTACGTTCTTCTTTGTAGGCTTACCTCACCCTTGAAAGAGTGTTGAATCTGAATCTATAAAGGGGTCAAATAGGACATATCAAGGAAATGTACCATCTTCATACTCTTGGCTTTTTCAAAGAGAATAAACTCTTAAGCGTTATGCCTCAACTATAAATTGGACATGGTAAGTAACTTTTGGGAATGGTACAAATCTCATGCACTACTTTGAAGAATGTTTCAGAAGGACTTGGATGGGTTTCTAGATATAAGGTGTGTAATGAAAATCGTGAACATTGCAATATATGCATCAAATACATGAGACACTTAAGTATCTAGCCTCTCCTTAGCAACCCATTACATTCACACGAGGACTATTAGCACATCATGGCATTCCCACCCAGATTCATGTTACTTTCTTTTGATTTCACACTTTAATATAGCCCACCAGTAAATGTGCTTTTAGGGTTGCTTATGAGTTTTCCATTACATGATGTGTCTCATAGGTAGGCCCTTATCTAATAAAAGGGATGACCAACAAAAAATGCAAAGAGCCTAAAGTGTTTCTCATCACCTAGGATCATCAAAAAGATGCAGGGGGAGAGGATATGCACTTGGCTTGCCAATCATGGAAGACAGTGGATAATTTATCCCAATCAGATTTTAAGCCCAAATGAGGTGTTATAGATAGAAATTCATGTTTTAAAAGCACCAAATTCAAATATTAGATACTTCAAACACTCATACAAATGCTATAAACCAATTTTGTTGGCATTGCAATTAGACTTTTAAGCCCAAATAAATGTTTGTAGATAGAAATTCATGTTTTAAAAGCACCAAATTCAAATGTTAGAGAATTAAAACATCCATACAAATTCTTGAAAATAAAATTCTCTTGAAGAAGGTTCTACAAGAAAATGTGTTAGTAGTTTACATCTTTGAGAGTCTTGGACTATTCGTCAACTCTACAAGCAAATGATTAGTAGTTCAATAAAAAGACATTCCATCACCTTACAAGAGTTGCACCAACAAAGTCAAATAATCTCACAAAACACAACAAACAACAAGTTTTTAGGGTTAGGTAAACTGAGAGTCCAAGAAACTTTGACAAACTAAAACAAACACATGAAACAGTATGATAGTGGCTTTGTTACCTACGATAGTGGCTCTGTAACTAGTATGATTGCAACTCTTTCAGATGATAGTGGTAGGAAAATAGTACAATAGTGGTTTTAAACATGATGATAGCAGATTTGTAAATGCTAATCAGTAAAACATAGTAAAAAACTATAAAACAAAAAGAATAATAGTGACTAGTTTTGGAAATAGTGGCTAGTTTTAGGACGATTATGGCTAAAAAAAAATACGATAACAATTCTATTCTTGCACAAAAGCAGCTCTATTCCTGTACAAGATGAAAACCTCTATCAAAATGTTAGAAAAATAGAATGATCATGTCCATATTCGATGTAATAGTGGCCAAAAACTACAAAAACCAAGTTTGGATTTGAGGATTGTAGCGACCCAGTTGCCAAAAGCGGCTCTATTCCTGCACAAGATGAAAACCTCTATCAAAATATCAAAAAAATAGAATGATCATGTCCATATTTGATGTAATAGCGGCCAAAAACTACAACAACCACATTTGGATTTTAGGGCTGTAGCGACCTAGTTGCCAAAAGTGACCTCTACAAAACATGATAGTGACCCAAAACCTACAACTGCTCTCAAAATTTGATGAAAACATTAGAGTTAAGGGCCTAGGTCCCACCAAGCATGCTAAAAATGTGTACTTGAGGGTATTAAAGGATTTGGATTAGTATTTAATGAAATCAACAATTGAAATCAAAACAAAAGGATAAAACCCAACCTACTCATGAAATGCAATTTTCATAGTTATAAACTCAACAAACGAGGTTAGCACAATCAAAATGAAACACAAATGAATTCAAACCACACAATATTACCATCCCATTTCAAAGTGTATTTGTGTTGACCTTGATATGTTGGATTGCTCTTCAACATAAAGCCTCCATGGTTTGCAAAATCTTGATGATGATAATGACCTAGAATGCAAGAATGTTTGCTTAATTTGTTCAAGAATCAATCTGACATGACCTTTCTACAAATTATTCGGATTGATTATGAGAGGGATGAAAATTATTTTATAGATTTACTAATTTTAGATGAATGATCAGTATGAAAAGATGAAAGATTAGGATCAACGGTTGATGTCTGTTGAGAGGATTAACTGACCTGATTAATCCAATCAAGGGAATTGATTGGAAAATTAGTGGGATTGGAGTAATTGGTGGAATTAGAAAATTAGATTGAGAAATTAGTGGACATGATTTGTTCAATCCAAAGGTGTGAGGATGATTAATTAATTAAATAATTAATTAATGTTGAGAGGAATGTGCAAGATGTATTTGATTTAATAAATAAAAGTTTATTTATTGATAGACTATGTTGAGTGATTTTTGGGAAATTGAATAATTGATTTAATTATTTAATTTGGAAGAATAAGTAATGTTAGAGACATAATGAAATAATTAGTTTTATTTAATTAATCAAGAGGAATAAAGTTAGATTAGGTGATGACACTAAATTAATTAAACAATTCAATATTATTTAATTAATAGAGGAAAATAGGGTTAAATGATGGAAATGATGTTAAATGCCATAATGATAATGAAAGTGGTGTCGATAATGGAAAAATACAATATAGGATATGTGATATGTGTTAAGCCATTTTTGCATGTCTATAGTATTATCAACACCAGTCAATCTTGTGATCTTTCCAGGCACCCATTCACTTCGTGCAAACAAAAACCATTGTTTCTCGACGAAACCTCGCCAGGGTTATCCATGCTAAAAGAAAAATTCCCTTCTCCAGATGGATTTGAGGCAAAAACCAACCTGAAAAAATATAAAAGTGAGACCTAACACAAGAGGGATGAAGCCCCACCCATGTAGGATGAGCAATAAGAAACGGCTTCGAACTAAGCCACACGCAACAGGAAAAGAAAGAAAAAATGCAAGAACACAAAATAACACCCACCCCATAAATAAAAAATATCCCCCCACACCAAAGCACCACCAAACATCACCGATCCACCTACTCAAACATGCATGCGAGGAAGGAAATGAGATTGCAACCATGACCTTAAAAGTCGTGGCCAACCATACTCGCGCTGTAACGCCCCACCGTGTGAACCCCAAAGGACGACAAAACACCGCAATTTTTTTTTTGAAGTTAGAACAATACATAAGATGAACATGAACATATATTACATATGAAGCAAAATACAATTACAATGACCATTACACCCTCTGGGGTACACGAGATGGAATCACGAAATCCTAAAACTAAAATCATAACGTTGATGAACGAATCAAGATTACATAAAGTTAACATACAACCATCCATGATCAAAAGAGATAAAAAAAGATACATGTAACATTTTATTAATTGTTCAATATAACAATTGTGGAGTATATTTCCATAGATACAACACATCAGATAACGACTACCTCATAGGGTTTACAAAGGTAAAATAATCCATTACAACCATTTTAGGGGTACATTACATCACTTCAGGAGTACATAAGCATCCTGACGAGTAGAGGAAAAAGATACATCAAATACAAGAATGTTACATAATTGAACATGGTACAATAGAATTGATGAAGGAGATCACAGGAACAGCGGCATCAACCACGAACTTCAGGGCCAGGAATTTATTGGGGTATAGCGTTCACCGAGCCGTGGACACAAGAAACCACCCCATGCTAAGGGTTGTGAAGAGTCATCATTTAAATAAGCCGACTAGTCAAAGCAGACGTAAAGGCAGGCTAAGCTCCCTTTTAACCAGGATAACAGTGACACTTCAGATAACAACCCGCAACGTTGCCGTCGCGAGCTTCAACAAAGAATAATGAAATGGTCCAATGAGCAAATGCCGTATTGGTCAACGCCTAAAGCCAGAAACAAAGGAGACACCCAACAACAAATGGGATCCAAACTGTGAAATTCGCCAGTATCAGCCAGCGTAAATAACGAGAGCTGCTGGTAACGTGATCAGGTTGCTATGAGGAATGTACAGCACTAAAAAGATAGAACTTGGAGGCTTCAACTGGCAATCACTAAAATCGGTTGCTCAACATCAACGGTTCGAAATAACACTCCGAAATTTGCAGACGAAAGGTAAACGAGTATTGCTTAGGAGTGTCATCGCATGAAAACCTTACATGGATTAGCGGGCAACCCTATCCACAGGATTCGCTCCATACAGCAGTTTCGGTACGCCTACGAGGTGGTGAAACAGGGTGACTCGTGGGGATACATGTACCTTCGTGAGGACAAGGTGGTGATCTGGCCGGTCAGCTATAATCCCATCTTAACTTTGGCTGAAGCGCCTTTCACAATATGGGTGAGAACCATGATGTCTTACGACAGTGTTGCTTCCCAAACCCGCTAATTAATTTATTAGGTTATCACTTAGCGTTAAACAACTCTTCCATGGGTTACCCTAAAATTTGCGTATGCTTTAGGCCATGAAGAGTCACTCTCCTACAGCGCAAAGGCAAATACAAAAACTACAAGGTGTACCTCTCCAGCTCATAAAATCAAGGGTGTACGCTAAAATCAGCATGAGGGCCAAGGTCATGCTGGCCGTTTCCATATCACTGAAATCAAGAACAAGGGAGGTACCACCCGCAAGAACACAAAAATCAGAAATTGGATCAATGAATCACAAAGGTCCAACCAAGGAAAATCAATAAAATTCAATCAATAAAATTCAAGTTTCTCCATTGCCTCTAGAAGCCTAAAATATTGAAAGTCCACAAACTCCCACTAAGGGTAATTCAACCACTTTGGGTTCCCAACCAACACAAAATATGACTACAAGGTCACTACATAAAGTATCCTCACAAAAGAAAGACTCACATCATGGAACCCCATAAAGACTATATAACTTTCATAATCACAAAATGAAAAGTGTGGACTAAAGACGACAATATCATAAGAGATCTTCAAACTCACACAAAGCTATCATATTTAATTCAATAAAAAATCCATAACAATTAACTACGGTAGAACTGTTAATATCCTATCAACTTACAACTCAGCTAAAAAGACAATATTAAACGAAACCAACAACCAAGACATCAATAGAAATCAATAAAACATTATTACCATTCTCTTGACAAAACACATTACCTAATCAATCAATCGTCACATTTAAATCCAAGAAGACGTTCCTTAATTAAGCACTATCGAAACCTCATTAACACTCCTTATGATAAATTAACTAAGAAAATGTTATTAGTGGATAAATAATAACCTATCCAAGAATAATAGTTCTTGGCTTTAAATAAAAATAAAATCATGATGATAATCAAGACTATGATAAGGTTAAGTGTAGCAATAAGGTTAATAATAATCTCCTTATTCCAAATAATAACCAAGTATGATAAGTTATGTGTAGCAATAAGGTTAATAATAATCTCCTTATTCCAAACAATAACCAAGTAACACTAACAACAAGCAAATTTGAAAACTATAGCAAGTAATGAATCACCATGCCACAAAATAACCATTGGCTTACCAATACCTTCCAAATGATAACAATAACATAATTTACTAATGGATAATAAAATGGATCAATATGAATATCCCCGTATTTAAATATATTTACTTTATTGGATCTATATTCACAACACTAATCTAAAATTTTAGACATAAATAAACAATAAATATTTATAAAAATCATAATACACTATTTATTACAATTACTCTCATAAGAAAATAACAATATGTATAAACAATCTAAATTTCATTTATTAATTTATTTTATTTACTAAAAGAGAACCATAATTTAAAATTCACATTTTATGTCATATACAAAATACAAATAAGAAAATCTAAATCTACATTTCCTAACCTAAAAAAAACATTTATAAGAACAAGAAAATAAAACATATATAAAAAGAAATGCCCATTCGATTAAATAAAGGGAGTTAAGAATCTCTTTTTACTTTCCTCTATTCTTTATAAGATAGCTATTATTGGTATAGTTTTTAGAAACTCTTTTCTCTCTGCAATACCATACCCGTGGAAATGCTAGGATACTAAAATGTTATAATTAAAATTAATGCCAAGAAGAACAAAAACTTTTCACCGCAGCACAATCTTTACAACGGTAATCACAACCTTTGGGTTGCTTATTTTATTATTAATATTATTATTATATTTAAATAATAACATTGCATTTTCTATTGAAAGACTATTTCATCCATAACTGATTCTATTGCTGTTAACAATTCATTGTGTACTTCCTCTGTTCTGTTCAAAATCTGCAACTCCATTCTGGATTCTAATGGCTGACTCACTCAATCAATAAGTTTTGGCTCATTCGTGAACATTCCATGTGTGGTATGAGTAATATTTTGTTGTTGTTGTTTAAATAATAGAAGTTGCTAAATTTTGTAGTGATTGATTTTACCAGGAACTTAGTAATAAAAGGGTGTTAACATGTTTTAAAAACGAATATCCAGTATTTAAGCAATATAAAGATAATTGAAATAGAAGCAGGCTTGTCTGGTGGGAAGGTTTTCTACACACAAAAGAAAAATAAAATGGCAAAATGTCTATTATTGCATGTTAATAATTTCATGAGACTGTTGGTGTGGCACAAGACCCTAATCCAACTTAACTGATCCATAATCAACGAATCTAAGTGTCCTTGGAGGAGTATCTTGCTGATACAGAAGGAAACGATCTGAAATATAGGTTAAAAAAAAAATAGACATAATATAAGTTGCAAGAGAAATTGTTCTGAGAGATGTGAAAGCATGGTCAAGGCGTGAGGACTATATAATAGAATGTTGATCATAGGGGATGCAATGCTAGCTGGGAATACACAAAACAAGAATGAAATGCTCTGTTTTGTGAAGAAAACCGAAGGTGAACATTACAGAGTGCTCTAACAGACTTAATATTATGCTGGGAGAGAAGAAAAGAATAAAATCGTATTTGAAATCATGCCCTCCAATATGAGTATCATAAAAAAAATCTTAATTGAACTTCCCTATATCCTTAATTTAGCACAACCTTATCATAGGGAAGATGATTAAGGCGCCATTGGACTACTTAAAAGCTCATTAAGAAGAGACAACCATCCAGACATACAGATTGTTGATATTAACTACATTGAAAGCTTTGCTTGTGTCCCGGGTGTACACAATCATGCAGGTGTAGTGGATGAGGGGTGCACATACTCCACACATCCGCAGCCCTTTTTGCAACTTCCCTGGTAAACATGCATGCACGACACAACAACAAAGACAAGGCACATGAATTGGTTGACAGAATGCCTCAAGGAATTTGGTCGCATGGCCCTGTAGTAATTGCAGGATATGCACAAAATGGATTTTCTGAGGAGGTTTAAGAACATTCAAGCAGATGCAAACAACAAACATGATGGAATCAGAGAGATTATTTAAACCTCTACAACATTCTAATTTCAAATACTGTTGATGCGACAGGTTGCCAACGATATCAGGGAGGTTGTTTAAACTTATACACTCTCTAAGCCTAAGCACTTCAGCTGTGATAGGTTGCGAATGGTATCAAGGACATTATTTAAAATTTAAACATCCTCCAATGTTTCGCCACTGCAGTAGTGAGGAATGAAGTGTGAGGATTGCAGAATGTGTAGAAAGAAAAGGGCTTCGCAAGGAAGCTCTCAAAATCTTTGGTCCTAACCCCATAAGCTTTGCTTGTGTCCAAAGTATGCGCAGTCAAGCAGTTTAGTATATGAAGGCTGCACATACTTCACACGACAGTACCGTTATTGCATTACATATATAGTTGATCATTAAGAGTGCATGGTTGACCTTCATGCCGGCTATCTTGGAGACAGCCCAAATCTTATTACTAAGATACCAGTTAAACCTATGGTGCCTATGGATCATATATGAATATAGGCTGGGCATTTCCAGCAACACTGCTTTTTAGTTGGATCCTAAAATGCTGCGACTTATGTTCTTGCAAAAGCAGACAGGCATGAGTAATGCGGGAGCACAGACAAGGCACGCAAATTGCAGAAGTTTAGACAAGGCACGTGAACCGATTTGATAAAATGCCTCAAGAAACGTGATCTTCGAGAATGCAACGATTGCAGGGGACGCAAAATGGGTTTGATAAAAAGGCTCAAGAAACTTTCAAGCGAATGCCTCTGGGAGGTGTAACACCACTCCACAACCGGGGACAGAGTCCTCCCTGCTGCGCCAATATGGGAGCTTTGGTATAGGCCGCAGGCCTCCATTTAGGCATGCGTACAAACTGTGGAAGCAAGACAAAGCACACAAACCATTCGGAAAAATGCCTTAAAGAAATGCAATCTCCTGAAACGCCCTCAAAGCAGGGGTATGCCCAAAATAAACTAAACCACAGGGGTTCACTTACGAAGGGTCCTCATTCAGGTGGATAAAGTTGAAATCCCTCTTTCCAAGCAGCAAGGTTGAAGACCATTGGGAATTTAACCCTGGCTGATTTATCACACGAGTAGGTGAAATCTACAGGTCGTGGTGCACATTCTCAGATGCCGAGATTTGAACTAAATGTAGATTACCACTGGAGCCAATAACATCACAATTTCTAAATGTACATTCGATGCCAAACACATGTACACTAATTGATTTGAGAATCTGGAAACAGTGAGTTGGAAAATGGTACAATGCAAGCAAACGGGAGGATGAGAAAGGAACAAAACCAATTGCGGAAAAACCCAACACGAATAATTTCAAATGTAGTCCTTTATATTGCTTTCTTTTAAACCATACCCAATTGTTACAGGACTGATTTTATTCCATTATATGATGCACAAAATTTTCCATTATCTCTAAATTATTATTGCGATGAATACATCTAAAATCAATCGTTGGGATTCCAGAAATTCATTAACTAATTCCTTTGACATGGACATAATATGATTGCTTATAGCACAACTCAAGATACTATTCCAAATCACATGGCAACAGATAAATAAACAACTTACCTATTCAAGAATATGAGTTGGATCAATCCAAAGGCTTTTTCCCCACTGTTGCTTTGGGCCCAGACATCGAATAACCAACATTGATTATCGAATAGCTTCTTGAATTCTTCCAAAGCTCTGGATATTATTCTTACATTGACTAAAAAGGAAAATGCCATTGCAGTTTGCATGAGCTCTTCTCTGCTCTTCCTCCCCATTCTGCCCTCCTTCAAAATTAATAAAATTAACACTTTTAAGCCAAAAGAAATTGGCATGTAACAAGCCAGGTTTCACAAAAGAAACCACTCTATGCCACGCCTCAAATGCATGCATTTTAGATGCTTTGGTGAAGGCACGTGGTGAAGGACTGCCTTCCATCCCATTTTAAATCTTATTTTATTTCCTTACACATAGTTTGTTTTATTTTTATTATTTTTATTTTTAATGATAATCTTAATTGTATTTCTTTATTATAGGATTATTAACATTAAGTATAATAATGTTGTTAATATTATTTCTTAAAAGAATAGTGTCAAGCTTTGAGGAATAGGAATATCCAATATATTTAAAATTTAACACTATTAATAATTACATTAATATTCTTTTTATATTTTATTTAACTATTCCTCGTTTAATAAACAATAATAACTAAATCATTATAACATAACTAATTAATTCAATAATTAGTTAACAACATTATTTAATA
>VDFB02094806.1:0-11494 GCA_007258455.2 Sequoia sempervirens
GTTTTAGGATAACAAAATAGGGTTTTTTTAGGTCTTAGAGCTCACTTATATTGTCAAGGTCCAACATTGCAAAGGGTTGATGATGAATGCCTATGGTGAATCATGAAGAAATCTAGGGTGAAGAGGTACAACTAGCTACCAAATCATGCCTAAGGACTTGGTTTCCTATTGATTCCATCTTCCATCATTACTCTATCTTCAGATCAAGGTTTTCATTGTGTTTATTTAGCATTTACATGTAATTTCTTATCCATATTTCATGTGTTGTAAGATTTCTAGGATAGAGATCTTGCATCCTTTTAATCATTCTTGCATAACTTATTCTAGAGCAATAGAATAGGGTTTTTGTCATGATTCAACCTTTCCTAGTCTTTAACACATCTAAGGCTAGGGTTTTTAGCATATTTTTTCTCTATTCAAGGTTTGATTACCAATCTAGGGGTTTGACCAAGGCAAACCCCCCATTAGACCAATACTTTTAAGTTGTTTTGCAGGGATTTTCTACGATCTAGAATCGGGACTCCGTCAGAATTTTTTGTACAAGTGTCAAGGTGTAGATCTGAATCTTAAATTTGCAAGAATTTGAAGGTGGACTGATTCACCATGCTTGGAAAATGAGTCCCACCTGAGATGCAGAATTGAGTTAAATGTTGTTTCAGGTCCCTGACAGTCAGAAATCAAGTTCTGTTTATAAAAGGTCTGATTCAGGACTAATTTGCCACCCTTGGTGAATGAGTCCTAGTCAGCTAAAGTTCAGATTTCATCATGTTTTCAGTTTTTTATCCAGTCCTCTACAACTTTCTAGGTGCACACATTCTTAGAAACAACCTTCTGTTTAGTCAAATATTGCATTTTTGTTCATTATTTCTATCTTTTTGCATATCACACCGTGTTTTCAAACAATGCATAAATCTTAGTTTTGCATTCATTTTCAGTCATTTAAATTAATCTATTACATTTTGTTAAGTTCATTTACATCATATCTCATTGTATACATCCTAATTTGAGTGTTACATAAGCATTTTGGACTTAAATCTCTCTCTTTCTAGGTGAAAAATCTTAGGAAGAGAGCTAGCATTTAGGGTCCCAAAATCTATATCACATTTTGGTGAACCTGACGTTTGAGCATAATAACATTCTAATTTGAATTTCTAATTGCATTTTAGGTCTTCATTATTTTAGGCTCTTGCATTGTTTAGATTTCTTAAAAACACTGCCTTAGTAAAAGCATTCTTTATCTTAAATTAGGGCATTTCTTTTCATCTTTATATTTGCATTCTAAAGTTACAGTGTACAGAGTTCATATTTTACAGAAAAAATAGAAAAAATCAGAAAAACATTAAAACAGTCATCTCTTGGGACTCATTCACCACCTAGGGCGAATCAGTCCCTTAACATTTTTTTATCAGAATTTCCAAATTTTCATTTCTTGCATTATAGCTTTCTATTTTCTGTCAGTACCTTTTTGTTTTAGTATACAATTTTCTCTCTTTTCTTAGCATAGATTTCATTTCTTTTCATGGAATTTATGGATAGTCTTAGAATTTTATAAGTTGCATTTTCAGTTATCTTTCACAGTCCTTTTAGATCAGCTTACATTGAAGAAACTATAGCAAATCTCCAAAACCAATCGAACAATACCTCAAACGATCCCATTAAACATATGATTCAACTTTGAAAATAACATCTCATCCAAGCCACTTAGTAGAGATGATGTTGACAAGTTAGATAAAACCCTCAAGGGTGTCCTCTCACTCACTTCATTCTCTAATGCTTGTAATGAGACATCTCCAACTCTTACCGAAACACCTTCCCTCAAACCCTTTGATCGTGATGACTTTGCTTTGTTAGATGAAGCCCTTGAAGACTTCATCTCACATAATCCATCCAATAAGGTTTTTGGTAAACCCCTTATGATACATGATAGTTCACCCTTACAACCTTTTGAAAGTGATGACTTTCCTTTAATAGATGAGTCTCTTCAAGACTCTATCTCATTAAATTCATCTGCTATGGTTTGTAATAAAATTTATCGTGTTAAGGAAGGTCATGTAGTTCAACCAAAACTTATCCTTTATCCTCCTTCACATCTGCTCCATCCTTCCAACAAACCTAAACTTACCCTTTACCCACCCTCGCATCCCCTTCATCCCTCTAATGTATCGCAACAATCTAATAATGATATTGTTGCTCATACATATAACACACGAAATAACCCACAACCACCCCAAATAATTCCACCATTGTTACCCTTACCTAATCTACCTAGTGCTCCTCATTATAACCTACATACAAAGGAGTATGATCTTTTTGAACAATTAAAGAATACTCCTGCCAAAATTTCTCTTTGGGAATTACTTCAAACTTCACCAATTTATAATACCATCCTTCAAATTGCTTTGAAACAAATAATAGTCCCTCCTGGAACTACTCTGGGTGATGTGACCGCTCTTGTTCAAAAGCATAGTCTTGAAATTACTTTTCATCAACATGAGCTTCCTCCTTTGGAGTTACGAAAACAACATGATGCCTTTATGATCATTGCTCAATTTCATACCATAGGTATCAGGCGTACTCTTATAGATAATGGTTTTTCCCTTAATGTGTGTAGTGTGAGCCTTCTTAATCGATTGGAAGTGGATAGATCACAAATAAAACCTTATTCCATTTCTATTCAAGGGTTTGATAATATCAAAAAGCAACTACTAGGGGTCATCACTTTACCTATTATGGTTGGATTTGTTACTTTGCAAACTCCTATCCATGTCATGCCTTATGAAATTTCATATAATATTCTTCTAGGTAGACCTTGGATTCATGAGATGAATGCAGTCCCTTCAACTCTTCATAGTATCATGAAGTATGTTTACAAAAATTGTATATATCAAATTGAAATTGACCTTGAAATTGAAAATTGTTTGCACCTTGAAATAGGAATCACAAGTCCTTTGAAAACATTAATTCCAACCTCACACATTGATCCTCTTGATACTAAACAAAATGACATAGAATTACCATCTAAATTACTTGGTGACAATTGGGGATCCTTAGATTTCACACCTTCATTTATGAGTGACTACACACTTACGAAAACACACAATGAAAAACCTAATCAACCAACCATTATGTCCACTCAAAATTTTGAACAATTGTCTCATACATCTATCTCTTATAATATGAATGAAAATGCAACATACACTACAAATTTTGATGAGATAGATTACCAATCCCCACCTACCTTGTGCGAAATGGAAAGAATTTATGGGAAAGGTTATACATTTGTCAAACAATTGGGCTATAATGGAAAAGAGTGTAGAAAAAATGAACAAGGTATTTGTGTTCCTATTGAACCTAATACACAAGAAATGAAAACGGGATTCAAATACTCTTTTTCTAAAATGACTAAAGATACTCAACGACCATCCTTAAATATCAATATGATCACATGTCAACCAGAACATAAACTTACCATCATTCATTCTAACTTGCTTGAATCTACCCTTCCACCTTCATTGTTGTATGTTGATACTGATGAAACTCTGAAAAGCATACTTGGTGTTTATGATGCCCCATCTTCACCTGCTTCCCTTAAACACATTTCTCATGTCCTAAATATTTCCCAGCAAGAAACATACAGTGTCAATGAAGAACTATTGGAATATGAAAATATTAAATCCAATGCACTCCCCTTAGGAGATACAATTGGAATGCTTATGGATATACATGACAATGATAAAGTCATTAAAATTGGGAAGTGTTTTGATGATGAAGAACAAGAAGATACAACTTCATAATATTGTCCTTGATAACAATGTTAAACCTGTTCGTCAAAAGATCCGTAAAATGCACCCTAAAGTGGCACTGCTAGTTAAAAAATAATTTGAGAAACTTCTTGATGCTCGCTTTATACGACCTATTGATTATTCTCCTTGGATCTCAAACATTGTTGTAGTTGCAAAACCCAATAATAAAATTAGGATGTGCACTGATTTTTGAGACTTGAACAAAGCCTGTTTGAAAGATGATTTTCCACTTCCTAATATTGATATGATCATGGATTCAACTGTTGGACATGCTTTGTTGTCTTTCATGGATGGATTCTCTGGTTATAATCAAATCCTTATTAATCCTCGTGATCAATACAAAAATTCCTTCACCACTGTTTGGGGCACATTTTATTGGGTTGTCATGCCTTTTAGTTTAAAGAATGCGGGTGCAACTTATCAACGCACAATGACATTAATATTCCATGACTACATTCACAAAGTCTTGGAAGATTATGTTGATGATATTCTGGCTAAATATTTAACTCGAAAAGACAATGTAATTGTCCTTCACAAAATCTATGAACAAATCAAGCAATATAACATGTGATTGAATCCAAAAAAGTGTGTTTTTGACATAGAAATCAGTAAACTCTTAGGATTTATCATATCTCATAGAGGCATTGAGGTGGACACAAAGAAAATTGATGCAATTGTTAACATGCCACATCCAAAGAATATTTCTCAATTATGCATGTTACAGGGATGAATAAAAGCTATTCGACGTTTTGTCACCTCTTTAGTTGATTGCACATTACCCTTCACATATTTTCTTAAAAAGGGTGTTTATTTTGATTGGGATGATGATTGTAAACAATATTTTGAGAGTGTAAAGGAATATTTAGCCACTCCACCCATTTTACAACCTATTGTACCTCATAGACCATTTATTTTGTACATCACCGCATCTGCCCATGCTCTCGCAACATTGTTGGCTCAGCACGATGATAATGGTAAATCACACCCTATCTATTACATCAATCACACTTTAATCGATTATGAAACACACTATTCAACAATTGAAAAATAGTGTTTGGCCCTTGTATTCGCTACTAGTAAGTCGTGACACTATTTACTAAATGTTTAAGTACGAGTTGTCACAAAATTTGATCCTCTTAAATAACTTTTCAGTAAAACTGATCTCTTTGGCCACTTAGCAAAGTGGGTAATGTTGTTAACTGAGTTCGATCTAAAATTTGTTTCACAAAAAGAAATCAAAGGTCAAGCTTTAACTGATCACTTAGCTTATCCTCCTTCTCCATCAACTTTCCCAACCATTCATTCCTTTCCTGATGATCATGTTTTACCCACTGATATTAAATCATGGAAGTTATTCTTTGATGGCTCTAAGTGTCAAATAGGTTCCGGTGTGGGCGTGGTCCTAATTCCACCTGATGGTAACCCTATTCCCTTATCCTATCATTTGAAATTCCTATGTACAAATAATACAGCTGAGTATGAAACATTGATTGCAGGATTGCAAGCTTCTTTATCCCTTCACGCTTGACATATTCAGATCTTTGGCGATTCACAATTAGTTATCAAACAAATCAACGACACATATCAAACTAAACATGAAAAATTATTAAAGTACAAGGACCTTATCATGAAACTATTAGACAAATTTGACTCGTTCACCATTGATAACATCCCACGAAAAGATAATCGGCATGCAGATGCAATGGCTAGTGCAGCCTCTCTCATATCCTCACCTGATCTTTCTATTGATTACACATTCATTATTCATACCATCATGAAACCTTCAATCAATACTTTATTAGAAGACATATTAGCCATAACCCAAACATCTCCGTGTGAATGGTATGATACGATATATAATTATTTAAAGGATGGTACCATTCCTGAACCTACCACAACCAATACTCGCAAACACTTACGAAAACTTGCAACTAAATATGTGATTCTTGTAGACGCATTATATCGCAGATCTTTCAATGGTCTCTTACTACATTGCCTCAAGAATTTTGAAATCCCTTTAGCGCTCGAATAGGCTCATGTTGGTGCTTGTGGAGGTCATTTTGAAGGACGTTCGCTAGTGCAATGACTTCTTCGTATGGGTTATTATTGACAACGTATGGAGAAATATTGTTACACCTATGTTAAACAATGTCACAAATGCCAAAAACATAACAATATAATTCATGCTTCTGCTACTAAGCTTCATGCCCATGTTCCCATTTGGTCATTTTCAATATGGGGGTTAGATCTTATTGGAAAAATTTCTCCGCCTTCTTCTACTAGACATACATTTATCATAATTACAAATGACTATTTCACAAAATGGGTCGAAGCTATCCCTCTTCGTTCAACGACTGCTAAAATAATTTGTCGTTTCCTCCTAGATCATATAATTGCTCACTTTGGACTTCCTTCTACAATTGTTTCATACAATGGAACACCCTTTAAGAATAGTGAAGTTCAAAAATTTCTCCAAACCTTCAATCTTCAACATCGCTTTTCCACACCATATTATCCATAATCCAATGGAAAAGCTAAGTACACTAATAAAATTCTTGAACAAATCCTTAAGAAAAATATTAGCAACAATCATAAAGACTGGCATATGCAACTCCCTTATGTGCTTTGGGCCTATCGAACTAATGTCCATTCATCCATCGACACTACTCCTTATAATCTTGTTTATGGTACTGATGCACTTATGCCCTTGGAGTTAGAAATTCCTACTTTACGAGTTGCTCTTCAGGATATTTTGATGATGAAACTTATAAAGCTCAACAATTACATCAACTTGAGATGCTTGATGAAAAATTCCTTAAATCTCTTGAGCATCTCCAAGTCCACATAAAATATTTACAATGAAAACACAATGTTCATGTCATCCCTTGATCATTTTCTAGGGGAGATTTTGTTCTTATTGAAAATCAACGAACTGTTAGTGCAGATAATGAAGAAAAGGATAAGTTTAGCCCTAATTTGTTGGGACCTTATATAGTCGACACTAGTTATGGGTCTGGTGCTTATCTTTTAAAGAATCTTGATGGAACACCCCTTAGGGAACCTATTAATGTTGTGCATTTGCATTGGTATTATATATAATCCCTTTTGATTAGTATGTTTCGCATAGCAGTGTTGTTTAAGATTTATTTGATAAAAATAGCTTTCACATTACTTCATTCTCGACAATTACTTTTTGTTTGTCTTGAACACTAAAGTAGTTATTTACATTCCTTTACAATTAATTTATATTTCATACTATTCACATTTCTCTTATGTTAAATTAGATCCTTATTATTGTATTTAATTTAACATATTCTTTTCCTCATTGTCAATACCATATCAATGTTAAAAATGGAACATGTTTTCACTTGCATCACATAGATTATGTTAGATCATGTAGACATTAATTAAATACCTTTATCGTAAGTCCTTTAATTAATCACATAGCATTTAACAAACATATTAAAAAGATACATCATCATAATGGTGCATGTCCTCATATATATATCTCAAACCACAAAAAAAAGTCTCATATACATCTCTGAATCATATCATAATGGTATGTGAGAACTAGACCCCTTAGGATTTGGCACTCGTGATCTAGTCCCTGGATGTCATGAGATGGTTGTGTGTGACCGTGATCATGAATTGATGAGTCTTAGTGCATAATCTAGACCCTATACTCGTCCAATAGCTACGAGTCGCTCCTTTGCCATCCGATCTCTCTCTCCGCCTGTGTCTGAGCTAGATTTGCACGAAGTCTCTCTACCTCTGTTGAGGCTCATGATGACTATAATGCACTCTCATCTTGATGAAGTCACCTCCTCAAACTATCGTGCACTGCCCGCAACCTTGTGAATGGTTTGAGTGCCTCTGGCTCTTCCTCCACGATTGGTGGGGGCACATTGTCAGGATCTATCTTCCTCCTCCTTGAGGGATGTTGGCACTATCTTTGTGCTTCCTAATGATAGAACTCTCACCAATCTCTCGTCGCTCCTCCAAGATAGAACATGTACATAATCAGTAACACAACATCATGATATATATATACATACATACATAAAACATCAAATCTTAAAGGATAAGCATTAAATTAAATATCATCACCTATGTCTCTAGATGTATGAGGAAGGTCAACCTCCTCATCTTTGGGGGGCATGTGGGGTCAGCTAGCCTCCCTCTGACTCTACATGTTGATGTCTGTTGTAGCTACTGCTAGTGATCTGGTCCTATAAGTATGTGAAGATTCTCCATACTCGCCTTGATCCTCAATGGCTACCTCATCACCCTCGCTGAGGGGTGGCTCCTCCAACTCATAATCCTCCTCCTCCTCCTCATCCTCTCCTCCATCATGTTCCTCATAGTCAAGATCAGCATCAGACTGGTACTCCTCATTGATCACATCCATAAAAATATATGTTGGCCTATATTGCACCTCCTCTACCCTCTCCTTTGGCTCATCATCTGTTGTTTCCTCTGCATCACCTAGGATGAAATCCATAGGGAACATAGGAGCTAGTCGTGCATATGACCACCACTGCTTGTACTCATCTGTGCTACTGACATCATCAACGTTGGATGTTGGTGGCCAGTCATGATCTAAATAATCAGAATCACTCTCATGAACATGATCTATAGTCAGGAAAATAGTATCCCCTGGCCTCTGAACACTCTGCACTGATCATCTAATGAAAGGGCATGCTCTAGGTGGTGTTCAAACCTATCCAAACTATCGCATGAATAGTCCATAATAGAATGGTCATACATTGTAGTCATGCCTCCTTGCTAGAAATGTATTCATCTACATTCTCTACAACTATTCTGCGTGATTTGGCCACTGAAGAGTCAGTAGATATGGTCTCCATAATATCTCATCCTCCTCTAGTAAGTTAAATCTCACCCTTCAAAACTCTAAATCTCCATACTGCCATAGTCATCTCAAAGGATAGCCGAATGCTTGTGGGTACTCTACTGCTATCACACATGGATATCAGATAGGCCTGGTACATGTGATATGCTCTAGGAACCACACCTATAGAAGTGTATAATGGACCATGTTGTTGATCTCTCGGTATACAAATCTCCCTAAATCATAATACAAATGTGCCAAAATACAACAACCCCATGCATAGACTGTCCACTGATCATACATCCCTCATACTAGGTGTACCATTCCACCATTCAAGTGTGTTGCTTGTCCATATAGATTGAGTACTAGTGCCACTATGTGCATCATGATCCGTCTCACCACAAGAACTCGTGAGTATAGCATCATCGGTAGCTCGATTTGTGCTCTAACCCTCTCATCATGTATCGGTCCTCCTAGGAAATACTGCATATCTCTCTTCTTTTCACATAATGATTGATCCCCTCAGAAGTACACCCACGCTTCTCAAATAGGAACTCGAAGAATGCAATGTACGTCCTCGAGTGTGATCGTCATTTCCCTGGTGGGAAGACGAAAGATACAAGTATCTGCATCCCAACGCTCACACAAAGCCATTAGCATGGTGTCATGGTATCTCATGGGTGACATCATGAATACCCAATAGATACCCACTGACTGTAGGTGCTCAATCTCTTTCATTGATAGCGTTGGTGATAAATCTCTCAAAAATGATATTTGTCTTCCCCCTAGCCATTGTTGCGACCAAGCGGGAACCTATCACAATCATCACAAAATACTCTAAAAATTTATCTAAAATATTCAAATTTCAAATTTATCATCATGAAAGTGTGCTAAATTCAATCTAGTGTGCTTTCTACATGGCCCTAGATACTTTAGAACCCCTTTTGGGCATTTTGCAAAGAAATAGGGACACTTCGCGAAGAAACAGGACACTTTGCGAACAAAGGGGACACTTTGTGAATAAAGGGGACACTTTGCAAAAAATATTCCAAGAACCCTACATTAACCTATCCATGCCTAATAATCATTATAATATCATCAAAACACATGGTGAAAGGTACAAAATTTCCTTACCTCATGATATCGCTCGTCGTGTGCCACCTGCTCACGAAGATCATCTAGCCGCGAAGGTGTGTAATCTCGTCTACTCAACATCCTCTCCTTCTATGTGTCACTATAAAGCTACAAAAAAGGTGAAATGAATAGTAAGTGACAAATTACTTTCATTTACTACTTTTTATCTCTATTTACTTTTACATCTTAACCTATCACTCTTTTCTTTTTCCCTAATTTATCGTGTAGTCATTCTTCACATTCACATAATGGGAGCTAGGGTAATTCATTTTTGACGTTGTTTGATGCGTTGGAATTGTGATTCTGCACCCAACATCCTCATTTACCTATCATTGTGTGGCATGGTACTTGGAAATGCCCTACGATATGGTATTTTCTTCTTCGATGTGGCTAGATTGCTACCTTCATTCCACCTCCGTAAAGCAAGCAAAATCAAGGGGGGAATACATCTACCCTCGAGTAGGATTTCTAAGAAGTTGGATAAAAGGATTTGTGGACAATTAACGGATGTGTATTGCAGGATGTGGATCCTAATGTTGTGGTTTGCAGGTAACTACATTGGGGGTTCCATTCTCCTATCTTTTGAATATGTATCCTTTTATGTAGTAGAGTGCATCGTTTATAGTCCTTTAGCTTACATATGCATGTAGAGTCATATGGGTGCTAAAGTGGGGGCTAAATGTGCCATCAAAAATTGGACCCTCTTGAAAAATGAGACAATTTCATGCATGCTTAGACCCACTTTTGATTCCCTTCATACCATATCCCCTTTAAAACAACATTTATAGGTCCCTTAGACCTATTCATTTTGATCTAGAGGCCCGTTTCACATGAGAAATCACATTAAACTCGACAAATGACACTTAATGACATCATATTCTGACAACCCACCTTCAAACAGTAGTATTGGGACCCATTTTCCACCCTTGGAAAATGAGTCCCCTCTAGTGGGACTCATTTTCCAAGGGTGGTGAATGAGTCCCCTTTGAGGGAAAATTCAAAATCAAGCGGGAATTTAATTAATTTAATTCTTATTTCTGGTGAATGTCGGCCTCTTAGGTCTAATTAATGTGAAAATAAGGTGTTGTTTCCTATAAATACACATTTTAAGTCATTTTACACAACTAGAGATCACTTTTTGTCTACACATTGTCATTATCTAAGAGTGAAAAGCATACAACAACAAGTTGCATCATAAAAAGTTAAAGTTTTAGGACAAAAAACTAAGGTTTTTGCAGGTCTTGCAACTCACTTATATTGTCAAGATCCAACATTGCAAAGGGTTGATGATGGATTCCTATGGTGAATCATGAAGAAATCTAGGGTGAAGAGGTGCAACTAGCCACCAAATCATGCCTAATGACTTGGTTTCCTATTGATTCCATCTTCCATTGTTACTCTATCTTCAGATCAAGGTTTTCATTGTGTTTATTTAGCATTTACATGTCATTTCTTATCCATATTTCATGTTTTGTAATATTTCTAGGATAGAGATCTTGCATCCTTTCAATCATTCTTGCATAATTTATTCTAGAGCAATAGAATAGGGTTTTTGTCATGATTCAACCTTTCCTAGTCTTTAACACATCTAAGGCTAGGGTTTTTAGCATATTTTTTTTATATTCAAGGTTTGATTACCAATCTAGGGGTTTGACCAGGGCAAACCCCCCATTAGACCAATACTTTTAAGCTATTTTGTAGGGATTTT